>CM021100.1:20437225-20546577 GCA_007115665.2 Sequoiadendron giganteum
CTAACATGATTTTCAAACTTGAAAATAATGAAACTTGGTAGATTTAGAGGCCTACAATCAACTTTATTGACAATAGATACATCATTATGTAATGCTCCACTAAAATGACCTACAAGAATCTATAGATTGGTGGTGAGCATAACTTGCAACCCAATGCACAAGAGAATCACATAAGAAAATTGTTCATCCTCAAGGTTTGTAATAGATCTCCCTCTTTTTTTTCTACATCATCTCATACAATAAGGAATCCTAAAGAATTCAAGATATGTTTGTTATGTCAAGAACAAGAAACTTTTTTATTCAAAACAAAGGTAGAGATTAGTTGAATGTACCTTTTTATTTATTTCAAAGGAAATATTCATTACATGACATCTAGAGCTCCAAAACACAAATTTTTAGCTCAATATCTCTTATATTGGTAAGAAATTTTTGAAATTGAAGCCAAAATTCTTTATCTTGCTACTTGAAGATATCATTTAAAGTAACAACTATATCAGTGTTGTGCCATAATGTGTTATCCAAATTAAGAACCAACATACATAGGCATGTCATCCAGAAGAGACAACTAGCCCAAATAGACAATAAAGATAAAGGACCACCCATAAAAATAAGTTGATTTTCTATGGGAAATGCTTCACTTAAATGACTATCAGTAGGAGTTAATAACCTAAGATAATTGAAACCCATTTCATCAATTTGAATGTATTTAACAAAATAATTTTTCTATAGATTAAAGGTGTGTGTAGAGTAACATCCTATATTTTGGTTGCATTGATGTTGAATGGTGCAACACTAACTTTGGATCTTGTACCAATAACTATGATTCATATGGAGGTTGGCTATAAATATTCCATGTCTTATTCTATGAATCAAGTATGATTTTTTTGTGTTAGTAGTATCTTTTACCATCATCCTTAGTGAATTTTTTATATATATTATAAATAAAAGGGATAAAATAATGTCAAATGTAACATATTCTCAGACTAAAAGTTTCACTAGGTCAATGGTTATGGTTCCCATATGTCTACCAAATTGGTGCATTGATCAATTGGGGTCTATTAAATATAGTTTTGAAAACTTCAATAGTGTGAGGATGGTACATGCAACCCAATTTTGGCTACTAAAATACCCACCTACCAAACATGTAGATTTTATTAAATTCAAGAGGATCTCTTAGGTGGAGTGAATAAAGGAACTGCCACTCTTCAATCCCAAGAACATGCAATAGTTATACTTTATAAATATGCAACTTATCATCAAAAGAGAAGGAATATTTGCATGACCTAGGACCCTATAGATACTTTCTTTTATGAAACTTTCATTTTTCCTCCTAATCATCCTTTGTGTAGTTCCCTAATGATAATTCATCATATGTAACTCTATAGTAATCCTCAAAGGAATTTTTCCTCTAATCTAGGGCTTCATGCAACTCTTTCATGTGTGATCCCTTAATAGTGTATCCCACTTTTTGGTGAAAAAGATAAACTCAAAATTAATAATTTTAAGATTTTTTCTAATGTGTGTCTATTATATCAAAAAATGGTAAAGAATTCAAGAATAATATTAACAAATGAGTTGTGATATTTTCTACATAGATTCAAGTTGTAATTTTTAATAATAATTTCTATAATTTTTACTGTAACTTTGTATTCAATTCTTATTTTTTCTATTATATTTTATTAAAAACATTCTATGTCACAAAGCTTTCAATACAAATTAAAAAAAATATAGTTTTTATAAATAGATCATTATCTCTAGTGTCTAGTACTTGATACATTGGTTAATTAAAAAGGTATAAGAACCACACATACATCAATCCTCTTTCTCAAATATATCTTCCACTCATACCTTTTAGAGATTATAGTTTGATGATAACCACTCTTGAGATCAATCTTGATAAAAAAGAGTGGTGCTTCTCAATCAATCCATAAGATCATCCACTCATAATAGTGGAAACCTAATATTTATATTAATCTTTTTGATAGCACGAGTTGATAGACATCCTCCATTATCATTCCTCCTTCAATGTATAACACATACAACATAAGGGATCACACATTCACAAATCAAGCATATCTTCATCAATTCCTCCACTTTTATATTAAATAACACTACACTCTATTTAATATGTATAAAAATAAAGATTCACGCATTAAAGGTTTAGAGTGAAATCATTTATGAATTAGATTTTACAATTAACTTACTATTTAGGGTTTCTAAGTTTTATGTTCTATGGTAATGGTTTACTAAATCCATATCTTATGATTTTAGTAGTTTAAATTATTTATGAATTATGGATTATTGTTTATATTCTATGGTTTAGTGTTTAGGATTAGTTTTTGGGTATGTTTAGGAAAATGGTTTACAAAAAGGTGGCCAATGTGCCAAAAATAAAGCAAACATGAACATGTTTTGTGGCTTCCATAACATGCTCATGTTATGGTTTTTGCAAAATTCGCAAGCATTTTTTATGATCAACATAACATGCTCACATTTTGTTGAGTTAAAAAAATAAAATTACCCTCATTTTGCATCCTATGACCACAAATTTTAGTACATACTTTTCTCATATTTCTCTCCAAAATATTGGTGTGAATAAATGTCTTGTACCTAGTTAATTCACTTACTAGGGACTTAGGGGAAATATTCACATGTTAAGT
The DNA here is from genome assembly GCA_007115665.2 of Sequoiadendron giganteum. NCBI lineage: Eukaryota > Viridiplantae > Streptophyta > Pinopsida > Cupressales > Cupressaceae > Sequoiadendron > Sequoiadendron giganteum. The sequence continues at coordinate 20,439,886 of CM021100.1, forward strand.
TTACTTAGGTTCTAAGATTCCTTCTAGAAGTCATAGTTGTCATTTCTAGATCTTATCCTAACCTAGGTTGTTATGAATTAGTTGTCTCATGTCATAGGATTAAGACACTTATCATGATCTTGTCTAATCATATTCCTCACCTTTCCTTTATAAGTATGGCATCACATGTATATTATGATATATTCAATGAATGGCATATTCAGTGTGGTTTTCATTTTGGCATTCTTGTATTCTTAATCATAGCATGATATTTCTTCCATATCTCGCTTGTGGAAGTTATTTTGTCTTGTAGGTGATCCTGGGGTGTTGAAGAGTTCATCATAAACTCGTACATGGTATCAAAGCTTCTGTGTTGTAGACTTCTTCCCAAATCTAAGGGACCAATCTTAGTATGAAGTTTTTATTAGGTTTGAGTTGGGACATTGAGAACCTCACCATTGAATCTAAAGTGTCAGATAAAGTTAGGTTTGGCTTTTGTTTCATCAAAATCTAACATATTTTGTCAGATCTTCAAGGGTTTGAAGGAAGGGTTTCAGTTTCTAGATCTGAAAGGTAGCTAATTTTTTAGAGTAGTTTGGGAAAAAAATGACCTCACCATTTGTCTAGGAGGCTCGAAAACCTAAGGATCGACTACAAAATCATTGAAATTTGACACTTTTAGTTGGGGCGTGAGACAAATTTTCTAGGTCATATGGATCTGTATGTGGCGATATAGCCATATAGTCCTCAACTCTTCTTGTGGGTTAAATCAACATCCCTACAATGAATATTCTCCTACATTATTAGTGTTTGTGTCATCATACTTGTTGGTGTATTTTTTGTGGACTAGGTGTACATCGTACTAGGTCAAATCTGTCAAATAGGGTGAATATTCTCGTTTTGCATGGAATATTCTCTTTCTATGTACTGTGTTGGTCAAATCCTAACCCACTATCCCTCCTGGTTTGTATGGTTCATGGTACTATTAGCATATTAATATTTTTCTCTAAAAGGATTTATTTAATTTATTTACCACCTACTATTATTGTGTTGACCATTCCTTATTATACACTGATAAAGTTTTTTTATGTGTTGACCATACAACCATTGTGGAACCCTTGGTTGCAAGGGGCTTTAGCCCCTAGTCCCAACTTAGTGGAGGTACTAAGCCCCAAATGGCGTGGCCTTATGCTTGTCAACCCTAACCGCCTACACTAGTGGCACCATCGTCATTGGGGTGGTGAGCTCTTTTTTTGACCCCTGCATACTATGGTCACATGGTAGACTAGCTGCTAGCCCTAAGGGAGCTTTGATTTTGCTCCAATTTAGTCTTTAGATGTCTTTTTATAGGTATTATTTTCATTTTCTCATAACTTTTGATCCAAACGGTGAAATTTAGAAATGTAATATTGCCAGAAAGTTGGTGATGTGTATTTTTTGGTGGTATAGGTGAATTTTTAGAATTTTTCTATTTGGTAGCATTTATTTCTAATTGAATTCAAATCTCTACTTTTGGCTCCCGAGATCATAATTTTTTGTCATGATCTTCATTTTTTATGATTTTTGCAATGTTGGAAAGGTATTAAGAAGATCTACATTGCCATCCATGCACTTTTTTGGTATCCATCTCAGGTTGATCGTTATTTCATTTTATCCCCAAAGGGTGTTCTAGATAATACATGAATGTTTTGATATTTGGGAGGGTGCAATTTTGATCTAAGTACTTCATTTTAGTTCCACATCATTTGGAAATCAAATGCCACTTCATAGATTCTAGATTTTTTCCATTTTGTGAGTTTTTTAGTGTTCCTTGGAATCAAATCTATTGTTGCTTTATCATGATTCTAACCTAAGTCCTTGAGTCACTCTACTATGGTTTCTAGAAAATAGAATTATCTTTCCTTCCTTATTGAATTAAAAGTATTTCTGTGTTACTCCAAAATTATGCTTTGAGTGCTTCTTTGCACCAGGTTATCTCACTATGATGGGGCTATATTGTCTCTCTTGTCATCCTTTATGTGGATGGAGATTGAATGGATTTGTGATGGATATCAGTATTGTATTTATCTCTCTTTTGGGGAGGAGTTTTATCCCGCTAGTTTTTCTTCTTTTCTCCATTTGTGAGAGATTACATTTAAATTTGTACATGGGTACCTAACATGGCCTCATAGCCAGAACCCATCTTTGTGTCATTTGCATAATAATCTTAGACTATGTAATTTACACTTAAGGGGGGTGTTGGTGTGAATAAATTTCTTGTACCTAGTTCATTCACTTACTAGGGACTTAGGGGACATATTCACATGTTAATTTTACTTAGGTTCTAAGATTCCTTCTAGAAGTCTTAGTTGTCATTTCTAGATTATTGTCTTGTAGGTGATCCTGGAGTGTTGAGGAGTTCACCATAAACTCCTACATAAAACATGTTTATAATTTAAAATTTTTACAAGTATCTCTATAATGCCACATCATAGAAGATGTGTAGAGTAGGAAAAGAGATCCTAGATCCAACTAAGATCAACTCTTTCACTTTCCCTCCACATTCAAACACAAAACCAAACAAGTTTGATGATTCACTTATTGACACAAGGGAGATCGAATATCTTAGGGTTTATTCCTTTTGAAATTCAAAGAGGGGAAATTTAATGTGTGGTTTAACTAACCTATTTGACATATAACCTAGATCTAAAATTTAATTTATGGCACAAGAAAAAATAAAATTGATTAAACAAATACAAATCTATAAAATGGTGTTAGAGAGGAACATATGACTAAAGTTTGGTCCTGAATTGCAAGGATATGGGTATGGGGCACCCTAGACTAGAGAGTTAACATTTTTAGGATCTACAAATATCAAGTATTTTTTTATAGTTTGTAATGTGTTTCTTGTGATTTCCTATTGATGAAACCTTCATGTCTGACCTGCACACATGAAAATAGGGGGAAAGGTTGTTTTGTATAGGGGAATTTGTAATTCAAACCTCATTTTGGTGTTTCCACCTCTACATACAAAAAATGATGATGATCAAGAAGGTGTTCCCTAGGTCGAACAAAGGTCAAGAAAATAATAATTGACTAAAATCAAATGATCAATGATATTACTAAATTGTATGAAATACTTGTCCAAGTGATGTCCACACCATGAGTTTCCAAAAAAATTGATTGATGGATTCTTGGATTGCTTGATTTTAACCTACAATAGATTAGCCCAAAAAACATAATACATTAGTCTAGAAAAGGGAAAAACTAAAGAAGTCTCATGTTGAAGAGGAGTTTAGGGTTTTATTTCAGCTGGAAGGAAAAACATCTTGAGCAAGCTATGGCGACCAAAATGAGGACTCGTCATGGAGAAGCATGCATTGGATTTATCCATTGGTTAGCTTCAGTTCATGATAAATAGAAACTTGGGTGTGAAAATTCTCAATAAAGTGGGCAAGGATATGTGTGTAGGATCTTGAAGAGGTAGCTCTTGACCATGCTTAAACCCTTCTTTTCTTAATTGTCTTAAGTGATATCCATTTGAGGTATTTGCATTCTTCTTTATAAGATATTTTAGTTTCCTTCAAATTTTTTATTTCTTTTAAGAGGGAGTTATTGGAGCAAGTTTGAGAGTTTTCAAGAATAGGAAGCATGAATATATAAAGACCTTTGACTGTATTAGGTATTATAATAGATTGAAGCTACTATGGGACATCCTTTTATAGGAAAATCATAATCATCTTAGCATGTGACTATCCTTTATATCCATAGAGATCTGAAGGGATAACTTGAGGAATAGGTAATGATGACATTAGAGATAGTTACTGGTTAGTAAAGTAGAAAGAAAATGCATGAAATATTTTGTAAACTACACAATATCTACCTTGAATGGACACTCAATATCATAAGTGAATATATAGAAGGGGATGAGCATTAAGAAGATTGAAGTCACTTAGACAATCAAGGAAAAATGATCAAAGGGTTTCCAAAAGTTACAAATTATTGTATAGTCAAGAAAAGGGCACTGATTTCTAGATTGATAAAATCCCACTCCTAAGGACTATGACTCTTTATGGCATTCAATCAACCTAATAACTATGTGATGTATGATATTCACCTACCCAAGAAAGTATCATGGAGGCATGATATTGAGACTATTGGTGGAAGGACAAAGATAAGGGAAAGGATTTGAAATAGCTTAAATGATAATGCATGATTCAATAATGAAGATATTCAAATGTAACCAATGGGAAAACCACTTTAAATGATATTTTATTGGATAGTAATTACTCTAAGGGTGTAGAAGATAGTCAAAGAAACTTCATGAAGAGAATCACCTCTACTGGAAGTTTGTGCAATTTTTGTTATCATTGATGTCAATAGATCTATGTTGTTGCATTGATGTCAACCTTGATTTATTGTATTATGTTCTCATTAGTAGTTTCACTGGTGTCAAACTCTAGTGTTGCCTTTATAATAATGTGTGTGTTTGAGTTTTTGTATTGTAGTTTTTTTGGTGGTGATGAGGACCTATATCGTAGATGTTGAAATCATGTTTGTGGTGCTTGGTTTCCAAGTGATTTTTGAGAAAATTTGAATAAAAGAGGAAATATTATGGTAAAGCATGTTTAGTCTTATGCTCTGCATTTATTCATAGTTGAATATCTTCTTGTGTGGTTTGTATATTTTTTTAGACATGTTCAAGTATGTTATATCTAGAGTTTCAGGTTTTGGATCATTCGACAGAAGAAGTTGAGTTCACAAGTGTGTGAACTGAGAAGTGTTATCTAGGAGAAATGGTTTTGCTCCGCATTTCTCCACAATATGGTTTCTTCTCTTATGGATCTAAGGGTTTGCTTATATCTCTCATATCTATCTTCAACTTGAGTTGTTTGATTTTTGGTGCTCTGCAAGGTTGGATTCACAAGTTATAGTATGTGGAAAGTTAACTGGGTGTGCAAGATGAATGTGTTCTTTAGGTGAAATTTATTGTGAATGGATATTTTGGATTTCAAGATGTTCATGTAATATTCCATATTGTGCTTGAGTGTTGTGTGTGGTTTGCAAGTGATATAAGGATCAAAGGAAGTGTGTACTTAAATGTTTAAATGCTTTAACACAAGTTTGACTGACCTTGGGTGCTTACACTAATTGCGAAAATGCTTCAATGTTTATGGAAGCATGGCATGGCATGTATATGTGGATTTAGGTCTGAGTTAAGGTGTGATGTGGTCCACCTCCATTCCTCTTCATCACAATATTTTTTTGGTGTTGACCTAATTTGAATTTACAAGTGTAAGGTGCATAGTCGACCTTGTAGATTATTTTCAAGGTTGAGGATGGTATATATATGTGATGAATTTATGAAGCATGAGGGCATGTGTAGGATCATCATGGAAAAAATAGGCCCTTAAGTGGTGATGAAAATTCATAAAATCAGAGTTAGGCAACTTGACATAAAAATTTGAATAATTTATCTATATTATTTCAAAAATATGTAAGAATAGAATCTGTAAAAAATTGAATATAGTTTCTAAACTACTAGGTTTTTTTTTTTTTAAATTGATTTGGTAAAAATTTGAAATTTCCATGCAGTAACTATACTTAAATTTCAGGGAAAAAATAAGAAGTAGATGTTTGTCTGACCATCCTAACCATAATAAAATGATAATATTTTTTTTTAATATTTTAGATATAAGTAGAGGACACATGTCTCGATGTGATGCATATTTTTTCTAATTTTTTTCCAAGTAAATAATTAATTATCAATTTTTTATTACAACTTTTAAAAAATATAAAAATTCGTATGCCTGACCACCTTAACTTGGTCAAAACTTCATGAAATTCATTTTATTTTTTAATCTTATAGTATGCAAAGCATAGAATGTGATACATATTTCAGATTCAAAAAATGTGATACCGTTTGAAAGCTATATATGTTTTTCAATCAGCCTATCAATCAAGACTTTAGTCATAATTCAAATAGAAAATGAATAATAGTTATTTATTAAAGTCAAAGTAAAGCATAATTTATATTTTTGGAAAGCTAATAATCTCCTTTAAAAACCCTTTTCGTTTCATCGATTTTAGGTAAAAAAAATTGTCAACCACATGGGCCATCATATCACTTACATATCACCACTTTTTGGCCCACTGAGAGGGGGGTGAATCAATATTCACTAAAATTCATGCACTTTATCAACTTAAACATTCATTCAATGCAATACATTAAACTTGCAGTAAATGAAAGGAACATATAAATCATGTATCACATCAAGGAACATAAGAACACTAGATATACATGGGAAACCCTTGAAAGGGAAAAACCACATTGAGGATTAGCTCAAAATATATTATAATTGGTTACAATGTTTGATACAAAATTTCAACTCATTATCCAAGGAATCATTGTTGGTGGCTCACTACAATATGTGGACGGTATAGTTCCAATTAAGCTCTGAAAATTGGCTTAACACACTTCATAATTCACCACAATTACACTTCACACTTTTCTCCACACCATATTTTGCACATAAACTCTACACTAATTCAAAATCCACATTTGCACAGTGAATCCACCTTTTATATATAAACACAACTATCCTAAACATCAATTAGGTTGGCCTAATTACATGAACTGTGTACCACATAACCTATTAAACCAAAACACCAACACACATGCCTTGTATTTAACAAACCAAAATGTGTATAACATCATAATAAGTTAGCATGACCCATAATCACTCACATGATTCTTCTCTTTACATACTTCAACTCTGCACAACTCCAAAACCTTTAGGTCAGCACCATATAACAAAATTGGTGAAGCCATAACTGATTGAACCAACTGTTGATTAACAACTCGACATGTGGACTTCAAAAAAACTTACCACTTGAAGCATACACACTAATAACATCCCAAAACACTTCCTCAAAACTAAATAGAGTAATATTCATCTACGGTGGAATGCAGAGCATTCCAACATGCACTCTATACTAGTAATACTGTCATTATAGAGATTGATACTCTTTCAACATATTTTTTTACTACAGAAGACATACACCCTTGAATCTTTAGATTTAGACACCTTCAAAATGCATCAACATTAACTTAAACCATGTGACCATATTCTTCATAGTGAAGCAATGTGAACTACAAAATTGGTTCACTAAACACTAAAAACTATACACTGACTTAGGAAAAATTGTATAACATTTTGTCTTCTTCGGACCAACACTACTACATCTTTATAATGGGTTGTCATCAATGACAACACCATACATTTTCATGCTCAAAAATATTCAACAATCTCTCCATTCAAAAATCTACTGGTACTATACATGATCACTCTCATGTTGCAAACAATCCAAGTCTTCAATAATCTCCCCCTTTATCATTGATGGCAACACACTCTCACTCTTCAAAACTGCTCAAACTTATCCAAAACTAAAACTACTCTCCACCTTTACTACTCTCCCCTTTGACATCAAGGGGAAATTTCTCATTATGGGTATGTGCAGGATCATGATGGGCCAAAAAGTGGCGATATCTAAGTGATATGATGGCCCATGTGGCTAACGACTTTTTTTTACCCAAAATTGATGAAACAAAAAGGGTTTTAAAAGAAGATTCTCAGCTTTCCACCAATATAAATTATTCTTTACTTTGAATTTAATAAATAATTATTATTCATTTTCTATTTGAATTACGACTAAAGTCCTAATTGATAGATTGATTGAAAAAAATCTATAGCTTTCAAATGGTATCACATTTTTTGAATCCAAAACATGTGTCACATTCTATGCTTCACATACTATAGGATTAAAAAAAAAAATTGAATTTCATGAATGTTTTTCCAAGTTAAGGTGGTTAGACATACAAGTTTTTATATTTTTTAAAATTTGTAATAAAAAATTCATAATTAATTATTTACTTGGAAACAAATTACAAAAAAATATGCATCACATTGGGACATGAGTCCCCTACTTATATCTAAAATATTATAAAAAAATATTATCATTTTATTGTGGTTAGGGTGGTCAGACAGACACCTACTTCTTATTTTTTCCCTGAAATTTAAGTACTACTGCATAAAATTTCAAATTTTCACCAAATGGATTAAAAAAAAATAAATAAACCTAGTATTTTAGAAACTACATTCAATTTTCTACAGATTCTATTGTTACATATTTTTGAAATAATATAGATAACGTATTCAAAATTTTACATCAAGTTGCCTAACTCTAATTTTCTGAATTTTATTGCCACTTAAGGGCCTATTTTTTCCATGATGATCCTACACATACCTTTATATCAGAATTTTAAAACTACTCCCCCTCAATTGATATAATTATATACACATGAGAGTAACTCCCCCTTAATATACAACATACTTCTCAAGCAATATTTTCCTTAGGAAATATCAAGTTGCTCCCCCTAACAATGTTATCCATCAAAAATAACCAAAAAAAGAGTACTGCAACACTATCCACTACTTTTACATATGTACACAGAAATCAAAAACTACATAAAAAAACAAAAATGTACACATTCAATGATCAGAGGGTAAAATACCCTTGTTAGACACCTTCAATTTTGCAACGTGTACTTCCTAGTCCTTCTTTCCTATCTCCCAATCCTTCTTGGTGAAGGCAAGTATACTACATTGATTCTCAAAATTGAATAAGGAGATCTTCGCCTTCATCTGGAGAACTAGGAACCAGATTCTTCTGTACCACCTTATTTTCACTTGCTAACACTCCAATCAAATATGTAATCTTTGCACTCACCAAGTCTCTGAGATGACCATACTGCATAATGATCTTTTTTTTTTTCTTGTAGTAGGAAGAACTATCCATGCAGATTCTTTATTGTTGCCCTTGTTACATCATCTACATCATTATCCAAATCATATGTGTCAGAGGCCTGAGAAAATTGTGACTCTATTGAGTCCATTTGGTCCTTTATGCTTCTTGTGGAGTTAAGCCATTTTAAGCAAAATTAAAACAAAAAATTTTCTTCTTACAATAAATTCTTAACATTTCTCAAGTTCCCTTGCAACTTGCCATGTGAAACACTACTCTTATTAGATATTTCGGTCAATCTCCTATCATTGAACTTCTTTGTCATTTCCTTTTCCAATTTCTCTTCCAAACTGACAAAATAATCCTTAAAAGAGTCTAACATTAGCTTCAACTTATGTATTGTATTGGATAAGGAATAATCAATAGTTGCATTGAGAATACCTTCTTCCAACACCTTAATAGCTTCTTCAATCATTTCTACACTCTTTTGGTGGGTTTTTAGTGTTTCCTTCCTTGTGGAGTCATGGAATGCATTACCAAGTTGTAGCTTGTGCATGAGACAAATATTTCTCATATCAACTTTTCCTTGTTGCATGGGTATCTATAGGAGTTGTGCAGATACCACCAGTTCAAATTGCAACTGCATATCTAATAAATCCTTTAAAGAATCTCTAGAAGTTCTAGAGGATTCACTAACAGTTTTTACACTTTCTTCTTCCTTCTTATCTTTCTCCTTCTCTTTGCTACTAGAGAATTCTTATGTATTATTTTCTTCATTAGTAGGCTTCTCATTATTTGAAAGAGGAAATTTTTCATCCTTTTGTACCACTAACTTCTCTAGGATTTCTCCTTCTTTCTGCTCCATATCCAAATGAGGAAAATTTTGATCATTTTGAGCTTCCTTTTTCTCTGGGTCATCTTACATATCACCATTATTTTCTTCACCAACAACGTTCTCCACCACATGAGGGATTTTATCTATAACCATGTTTTCCTCTGCATTCTCATCTTCAAGAATATTCTCATGTTGTTCATTATCGGGCTCATTGCTTTCCAAGATAGATGTATCATTCTACATTTTTTCTTCAATATCTGGAGGGACTCTCATTCTTCAATATTTTAATATCTTCTTTGTCTTTGCTCATCAGAGTGTTGAATCTTTGTTTTGTGTTGAATTTCCTATTGTACAGTTTAGACAATTTGCATCTATCCTCATGTGTTAGAAAAGAACCAATCTTCACCAAGAAAAAATCCTTTATCTTTGCATCTTATTCAATGGCTTCTATCTTCTTGTAGTTAAAACATTTTTCAAGTCATCAAGAAATTGATCTTTAATTTTATCTAAGCCAATTTCAAAATTTACCATGTGTACATAAAATGATAGTTTCTTTAATGGTTTCCTTATCCTCATCACTTGAATCCGGATACATTTTAGTTGTCTCTTCCAAGAGACCAAATTCTAAAATACTATTAAACAAAGCATAAAATTTCAAGACTATGCTCCCTTACCGGAGGGGTCTTTTCTTTCTTCTTCCCCTTGCCTTTAGGAGATTTTTATTTTTCCCCAAACTTATTTTCTCTTCTCTACATGATAAATGTTGGATGTTGTGGTTGTGTTGCTGATATGTGGTTGTCATTGATGTCAACACTATTAGCATTAAATTTTCTTAAGGCTATATATGTCGAGGATATTGAGAAAATTGTAAATAATATAGTATAGGTACACAGTGGTAATGAGAAGGTCAGAATGTTGGAAAGCTCTGTATGTTGAATATATGAAGGTGCACTTCAAAGAGTTTGTTGCTGAAGCTTTCTAGTATTTTGTCCAAAAGTTTGAGAGGTTCGCATCAAGTCTTGTGGAAGTTATGAAGATTTGTACGCCTATAGTTATTCAATTTCTATAGATGGTGTTCTTGGTTGAAGCGGATGAAATTCTAGTAATTTCATGTGTTGCGCATATACCTGTGACTTTAATGGATGAGTCTAGATCGTGACCTATCCTTGTTGTACATCCACATTGATTGAAATTTTCATGATCGAAGATTTTTCTAATGTGTGCACGAGTTTTCATGTTCTTGGTTGACATGATGATGTTAACGTGTTGTGGATCCATAAGGAATAATATTTTATTAATTGGCATGTTTGGAGGTGTTTGTTTGGGTCCTAACTATTTTGTGACCAACTTGTGTTGGTGTGCATTGAAATTTATTCATGTATTGAGGCCGATAGTTGTAATTTATTCTTTATTTGTGGCCAAATGAATAGTGGTTATAAATTCATGTAGCGGATATATATAAGATTTTTTTCCTCATTTAGGGGAAGTGCTCTAGTTTAAAAGTGGTGTACATGTGCGAATAAATATCATATCATTCTGAGCAGAGTGTGGAAGATTTTGAGAAGAGGGTGGAATAGTTTGAATAAGTTTTTGTGTGCCTAACTGGAACTGTAATCAAGCTTTTGTAGAAGCTAATTTCTCAGTTCAACTTCATCAGATGGATTTAATCTAATTATTGTATGTAAGGCACTGAGCCTTCCCTTTGAGTAGTGTGCTCTAGGAAGTGGGCCTAAATGCAAGTGCGTTCCTTTTATTCTTCATTATACTTCTAATAGGGTATAATCTTGTGGACTAACATTCACCATGGTTTTTCCCCTAACAGGGTTTCCACGTATAAAATCTTGGTGTTCATGTGTCTCTGATGTGTTGTTGATTTAGTGCTTGCACTGTTAACTATCAATTTTTTGTTATAAGGTTGATTAATGTTGTATAAGTTTGATTTTTATTTTGATAACAGCTGATTCACCCCCCCTCTTAGTTGTCTATCCTTTTATTTCCAACAATTGTTATCAGAGCTAGTTCCTCCAAAAGAAGCTTAATAGCTTGAGGTGATCCGTGATGGCGTCATTCAAGAAGGATAGTCCTAGATTTGATGGTACAAACTACTCTCTATGGAAAGTCAAGATGGAATGTCATTTGAAATGCATTGGGGAACCTTTCTGGCAAATGACACAAAGTGCATATACCATTCCTCGGAATGGTCCTTCCTCTGAAGATGAAATCAAGCAAGAAGAAATTAATACCAAGGCAGTAGAAACATTGGTGAGTGCTTTGACAGATTCAGAGATGACAAATGTGTTAGGATTGAAGACTGCATACCAGATTTGGAAAAATATTGAAACATTGTATTAAGGTGATGCACTAGTGAAAAGTGCTAAGCTACAAAGTCGAAAAGGCAAATGGGAAAGCTTGAAGATGAGTGAAGATGAAAACATCTTTTCCTTCTCGCAAAAGATAAATGAATTAAAGTGATGAATATTAGATGTGTTGGTGGAACTTTGGATGATGATGAAATTGTGGCTAAGATACTTAGATATGTGCCCCCTTCTTCCAAAACAAAAGCTCATGCTATTGATGAACTCAGAACAGTGACAAATATTACAAAATATATGCTGATTGGAAAAAATTTTGCATTTGAATGGAGTGAATTCGGTGAGTCTGCTACTAAGACTGAGTCTTCTTTCAAGGCTACTACATCCAGGAAAAATAAGCAAGGATATGATTCAGGAGAAAGTTCCAAGAGAACATTCAGGTATGAAGATGACATGAAGCGAATTGAATATGAAGAAAAGGAATTGGAAGAACTAGAAGCATTGATTGTGAAAAGAGAATCAAGAGGTCATGGTAAGTACAAAGGAAAGTTACCTATTAAATTTTTTCCTTGCAGTAAAATAGGTCATTTAGCTTCTAGATGTCCTAAAAGATTTTCAAAGTATAAACCTGAGAACACTAGATTTCAAAGAAAGTGCTATTATGTTGAAGAAGGTGTAAGTGATGAAGAAACTGATAAAGAAACTAAAAATGAAGATGAATGGGTATTTATTGCTATCAAAGAAAATGGTCAGGTGTCAATTGAATCTACTAGTAATGTGAATGTAGAGAAATCTCTTGCAGCTAAAGTTGAAGAAAAATATGAGTGGGTGATTGACAGTGGATGCTCACATCATATGACTGGTGACAGAAGAAAATCAGACAAGATACAGGTCAATGATTGGTGGATTACTCTATTTGACTCAGACCAAGCCAGATATAATGAATGTTGTGTGCATGGTTTCTAGATTTCAAGTTGATCCTAAAGAGTCCCATGTGACTGATGTAAAAATAATTTTCAGATATCTGAAAGGGACAATTAATCTTGGTCTTTGGTATCCTAAGGATGATGACCTTACTCTAAGCACTTTTATTGATGTTGATTGGGAAGGAGATGTAGATGAAAAGAAGAGTACCAGTGGTGGTGCATTCTTCTTAGGAAATAAGCTGGTATCTTGGCTAAGAAAAAGCATAACTCAATTTCATTATCTACTGTTGAGGCAGAGTACATTGTTGTTGCAAATAGTGTATCCAAATATTATGGATGAAGCAAATGTTGAGAGATGTCAGAATTGAATATGAAGAACCCATTGCCATATTTTATGACAATTCAAGTGCCATTAACATTTCTAAGAATCCAGTGTTGCATTCAAAGACAAAGCATATATCCATCAAGTATCATTTCTTGAGAGACAAATTAAGTGACAAAGAATTTAGATTGGAGTACATACCTACCAAAGAGAAAATTGCAAATATCTTCACCAAGTTGTTGCCTAAGGATACTTTTGAGTACCTCAGACGAAAGTTAGGGGTGATTTCCCCTCCTAATTAGAACTAAGATGCAAGTATTTGCATCAGTCTGTGAATTCATAGCCATATCATATTCTGGATTGATGTTGTGGTGGCTAATACTCAGGGGGATTGGTCAGATGATTCAAATGTGTAATCATTGCATGTGTACCTTTTCCATTGATGTCAAAGGGGGAGAGAAACAATGTGAAAATATGGGAAAGAAGAGCAATAAAGGAAACAAGAAAGAGTGCACAATCTCAGGGGGAGATTGTTGAAGAAGAGTTAGTTGGGTTGATGGTATTATTTTTCACATCATGTGTTGCCATCAATTCCAAAGGGGGATATTGTTGGATGTTCTGGTTGTGTTGTTGATATGTGGTTGTCATTGATGTCAACACTATTAGCATTAAATATGCTTAAGGTTGTAAATGTCAAGGATATTGAGAAAATTGTAAAAAATATAGCACAGGTCGCCAGTGGTGCAGAGAAGGTCAGAATGTTGGAAAGCTCTGTATGTTGAAGATCAGAAGGCACGCTTCAAAGGGTTTGTTTCTAAATCTTTCTAGTATGTTGTCCAAAATTTTTAGAGGTTCGCATCAAGTCTTGTGGAAGTTGTGAAGATTTGTATGCCTACAGTTACTCAATTTTTGTAGATGGTGTTCTTGGTTGAAATGGATGAAGTGGATGAAATTCTGGTAATTTCATGTGTTGTGCATGTACCTACGATGTTCATGGATGATTCTAGATTGTGCTCTATCCTCTTTGTATGTCTGCATTGATTGAAGTGTTTGTGATCAAATATTTTTCCGATGTGTGCCCGAGTTTTCATGTCCTTGGCCGACATGATGATGTTAGCGTGTTGTGGATCTATAAGGATTAATATTTTATTAATTGGCGTGGGTACTAACTATGTTGTGACCGACTTTTGTTGGTGCGCATTGAAATTTATTCATGTATTGAGGTCAATAGTTGTAATTTATGCTTTATTTGTTGCCGACTGAATAGTGGTTGTAAATCTGTGTAGCGGATATATATATAAGATTTTTTTCCTCATTTAGGGGAATTTCTCAATTGTACAATTGATGTACATGTGTGAATAAAGGTTAGATCATTTAGAACAGAGTGTGGAAGAATTTGAGCAAAGGGTGGAAGAGTTTGAAGAATTTTTTGTCCGCCTAATCAAAACTGTAACCAGGCTTTTGTAGAAGCTAATTTCTCAGTTCAACTTCATCAGATGGATTTAATCTGATTATTGTATGTAAGGAAGTGAGCCTTCCCTTTGAGCAGTGTGCTCTAGGTAGTGTGCTTGAATGCAAGTGAATTCCTTTTATTCTTCATTATACTTCTAATAGGGTATAATCTTGTGGACTAACATCCACCGTGGTTTTTCCCCTAACAGGGTTTCCACGTATAAAATCTTGGTGTTCATGTGTCTCTGATGTGTTGTTGATTTAATGCTTGCACTGTTGATTATCAGATCTGTGTTATAAGGTTGATTAATGTTGTATAAGTTTTATTTTGGTAACAACTGATTCACACCCCCCTCTCAGTTTTATATCCTTGTATTGCCAACAATAAATGCTTTTTTTTTCTTTTTGCACCTCCTCTACACTTTTAGTATCTACAATATCAACTTTTGTCCTCTTTTCACTAGTCTCTTCTACAATGGCTTAAGACTTATTTTTCTTCTAAATCACTTGTGTTCCTTCTTCTTCTATGTCTTCCTCATCCTCATAGCTAATGTATTTATCCCTTGTGGCCTTTTCTTTTCTTCCCCTCTTAAGAGGCATTTTTTATACAGATGGTCTAGATGGTTCTTTCTTATTTGAACTTCTTGTAGCCTTTGTTTTGAGGGCCATGGTAATAGTTAGAGAGGTGGAAGAGGTCCTAACTAACCTTCTTGCATCTGGAGTACCCTATGGAGCAACAGTAGCAGCTTTTGATTTCTTTGGAAAACCCTTAGGTGGATTCACTATCTCTTCCAACTCTACTTTCATCTTCTCCATGTTCTTCTAAATATCATTGTTCTTCTCCAAATTCACTTGATTGGATTTCTCTAAAAATGTGCTAAATTTGTCCATAGATGGATCTCTTGGATTGCTCAACACAACTTCAGCAAAATCAGTAAGCTTTACTTCAGTTACTTCATACCCAAGCTCTAGAACCTAAATAGTTATGGGTTCAACTGCTTCCATAATGCAGTGATCTCTACTAATCATGAAGGTTATATCATTCTTGTACTTCTCAACTACACTATTTTAGAATTATGTACCTTTCTTGCATTTTTCCCTAGAAATTATTGAAGAAACCCCACAACATAAAATTATGGGTTTCTATGTTACCTAACCTTCTCAAGTGGTCTTTAATTTGCACTACAACAAACATATCCAACCACACAATATTCTTTGTATTGAGAACTTCTCTAAGAAACTAAAATAATAAACATACAATTAGGGTACTACCAGAAGGGGTACCAAGATTATTGGGTCTTCTAAATATTCTCTATCAAGTGTTATCTAAGGAGTTTGCACAAATCAAATATCTAGACCTTCTTTAACCATTTCATGAGCAGTGTGAATAGTTGCAGCAGACATAGAGTTCTCTTTGTTTGTATAAAATATCTTATCCCCAATCATCATCGATGCATACTTCACCATTAGGACATTCTCGTCAAATTTTACACTAGTGAGATTCATTACCACATCATTATTCATAGCCTTCATTATCGAAACAGGACCATTTGAACACAACCCTATAACAACCATAATTTAGCTTCCTTATTTATCATGTGTGGCATGTCTAAGCACATGAACTTATCATGAATTTAGTTGAGCATGTACTTGACCCACTCATCCTCATAGCATAAATTAGGGAAATTACTCCAGACATCCAATTTCTTCTTTGTCAAGCTCTCATATTCAAGTTTCAATTCAAAATCATCTCTTGTTAATTCATTTACCTAATATTCTGCAATATTTGTGTGATCATATTCTTCCATTTTTATATGAATGTATATCCACATATTGTAATGTCCCCATTTTTGGTGTCCTTATTTGGGCTAGTTTGGTTTTGACTCGCTTAATATTTCTAGTAAGTACTATATTTAGTAACTGGTCCTAGCAACAGTGTGATGCAAGGTTTCTTGTTTGGAAAGTGAGTGGTAGTTGTTAGGTGATCTTTAATATTTTTTTCTAGTATGATGATTTGGGGTATTTACTATTTTTAGTAGTTTCTATAAATAGTAAGCCTATTTTTGGTTACTCACCTTAGCCTAGGCTACTTTAGCAATGTCTATTTCTAGTTTGGGTGGTAGCATGGTTAAGGTTTGATTTAATTATTATTTACATTTCTCAGTTAAGTTATTTTAATAAAATTACTTTAACTTAAGTGAAGAGGTGAGGGGGTCATGCAAAAAGTACCTTGGAACCTAATGTAATGACTTCCCATTGTTTTAAAAGGCAAAAAAAGTGAAATAGTTTCCTTATGACCATGGAAGCCCAAAAAAGGTATAAGGTGTCTCTTGTAAATAATCAAAAATAAAGTGCTCATGAAGTATTTTGGAGGGAAAGAGGATTAAAATTGTTTTCTAATTTCCTTTTGGCTCTTAAAAACCTCTTTTTGGGCCTCATTTGCACATCTCTGAGTTGACAACTTAATAGGATGCTACTGGATTTTTTCCATAATATTGTTATTTTGTGTTGATGATGAAAACCCTCATCATGTAGAGTTGGTTTTGGTGGTGAGAGATCCACCCTATTTGAATTTTGAGTGGTTCTATCTAATGAATCACCTAGGGCTTCACAAATTTTTTTGATTATTAGTATTTTTAAGTGGAACAATGAATATTTTCAAGTATTTTTGAAGTGGGATTTTTGTATTTGGTGTGTTGGGATTTTGGATTCATTTTGGTTTGGGTTTAGTGATGTTTTAGGCTTGTTTCCAAAGGCTAAATCAATTTCTTAAAGTTCTAGAGAGTATCTTTACTAGGGACAAAAAATGGAAAAAGGCTCATAGCTTTATTTTGGCTCAAGGTCTCATTCTGGGTGTCGCTACATTGGATGCCTCTCTTCAAGGCATCCAATTTCATGACCAAGGATGAAACTATTGGTTTTTATCTAATTTTTATAGGGTGTCACCCAACCAATGAGGTTTGTATAGTTTGGGATTTCTAGGCACTTTTGCTTGTTGTTAAGTATAGGTCACTTTTTTTGCCCTTTTTGGAGTACAAGAAGTTGGTTAATGGTGTTGGTTTTCAAGGAGTTTGTTGAAAATTTTAAAGGTGATGAATGGTGAAAATTTTAAAGTGATTATGCTACTATCAGGATCTTTAATCAAGTCTAAATTGATAATTATCAAGTCTGATCTATGTTGTAAAAGTCTCTTTTCTAAGTTGTTATCAAATATTTTGTTTATGAAGTGATTTCCTATTTGAAATGTAAAGTTCATTTCTATTTTTCCTTCATTATGTTATCCATATAATACATGCAATGAAGCTATGAATGATTCATGAAACCAATAAGAAAACCCATCAACAAAACACTAGTAATAAGAAAATAGAGATATTATTTCAAAATAATTAGGGGTGGCCATTACAATGGTATCATAACACAAATCATTCTTGCTAGCTAGTGGGTGATGCAATCCTATGAGCATTAGTGATAGAGAGAGAAGGTACCATGAGATATTAAGGAAACATGAAGATTATTTGTGGGAATGTTGACCTTTTGAGAGTGAGGAACAACACCTTAAAACACAATTAGTTGAATCATAAAATTTAGAAAAACATGGGTGAAAGAGGTGAAGAAGTTGAAAGAGTAAATGTTGAGCCAGATCGCTTGATGCTTCTCTTGGATATTGTGGTTAGGGGCTAAGAAAGGGAATCCCAACATGCTCAAGAAATCAATTAGCATCTCGCACAATTGGTTGAGAGGTTGAATGGATTGGGGGTCAACAACAGAGGTAACAGAGGAAATAATGGGCAAGGAAATGATGTGGGTCAGCATGGAGCAACCAATCAACATAATAGTGCATCCATGGATAGACCGCCTATGCTTGGTTTTCCACCAAGAGTGGAGGCACAACCCAATCAAGAGCTCACAACAGTTGATATGTAAGACCAATTTAGACAAGATTAGATTGATGCAAGGCTTGGTTTTCAGCATGGCATATCTCTATGTGATTATATGGATCTTCAAATGAGGTATATGCCCAAAAAGGGCAATATCAGGGAAAACTTTAGTGGTTAATCTTCGCCAATTGGCGAATATTTGAAATCGGGACCTCCAAAAATGGTGAATAATACAAGTTAGAAAGGATGTTGAATCACCAGGTTTTTACAAAAAAAAAAAATTGTCTCGATTAATTCACCAATGCATTATTTTTTAAACGATGCATCATTGGAACTAATTCGCCAGTAGTTTATACTATAATTATAGATAATAATTATATTCGCCATTAATTTTATATTCCTAGAATTAATTTTTGGGAAATATCGCCACTAATAATAATTTACCTTTTCATTTTAGGGATATTTTATCCTTGAATAGATTTTTTATTTATTGCCATCGATTAGCTTTTTAATCAAATGGCTACAAGTCAATTCTATGACTTCATATGCACGTGCCTTTTAAAAAGGTTGTTGAGGCCTAAAATTTGATCTCCACCGTTCACTGTTGCCAATAGTTCATTTCATACATCACCATCATTGTATCGACGAGACATCCCTAGGTGTCCCACCAATGATGTTCACTCATGTCAATAAGGCTTCCATACTCCACCTGGGGTCCACCAAGGTACAGGTACACCACTTGTGTAATTCTGGAGAATCATGAAGGGAATCTACAATATTCGTGCCAAGCTCCCAGAAAGACATCTGATCAAAGCTCTATTTGATCTCCATTGTTCACTATTGCCAATAATTCATGACATACATCATCATTGTTGTATCAGTGGGACATCCCTAAGTGTCCCACCGATGATGTTCACTCACGCCGATATTATCTTACGGAATGAACTTGCAACCGTCTGATTTAAAAGATAATCGATGGTAAAATTTTCAAGTTTCATTTAGTCTTACTTTTCAAGTGAGATTTTTTAAAAACACTTCATCCATGTGTGCTCCAATGCATTTTCAATACTGAATTTATGCTTGGTGGCAATGGGATTTTTCCCTCGACCCCACCTGTATTACAACAGGACCGCATTGGGGCCGCTATCCTCGGACCCTGTGAGGGGGTGTTTCCCCCTTGACCCCGTCGGTGGCTGCTGCCCTCGGGCCCCTACTTCAATATTAAAAATAAAAGTAAAAAATGGGGGAACTACGTCGACCACCTATGCAAATTTTTAAAGGAGAGATTTTCCATTATAATTAATTGTTTTAGTGATTATTCACTAGGATTCACCACTGCGGTTATTTTTTTACCAATTATTCATTAAGATTCGCCAGGATTTTACATTTTTTTTAATAATGTGCATAAGATTCGCCAGGGAAAATTACTATTTTTTCAAATAAAAGGAAAGATTCGCCAGAATTTTACACCTTCGTTGAGAGGGGGTTTTCTTAAAGCTATCCCTAGGCAATAGAGAGCACCACAATGACTTGCAAAGGAAAGTTCTAAAACTTAATCTTCCTTGTTTTGATGGGTCTAGTGAGACTTCAATGAGAGCATGGGTCCAAAAGGTGGACACATACTTCAAACTTAACCCCATGCCTAAAGAAGAATCCATTAAATATTCTTCCATACACCTAGATGAAGTTGCACATAAGTGGTGGCATCATGAGATGACCACAATGGGGCATACTCAGATTACATCTTATGCAAAGTTTATTGAGAGACTCATAGAGAGATTTGACAGGAAGGGAGAAAAACTTCATTTCAAGGAGGTGGCAAAGTTCAAGAATGGAGAACAAGTGGTTGAAGAGAAGTTCATAGCACAAAAAATTGATGCAGTGATTTCTTTAAAACAAGATGAATTTGAGACGAATCCTCAGGATGACTCTTTGGTGATGCTTACAACTACTATGGATAAGGTTGTGCATGAAGGAATTGAAAACACAATAGCCTTGTATACATCTTTAGAGCTATCCAATGAGTTGAGATACCTTTAGATGATGGGCATGTTAAAAAGAAAAGGGATGACATATTCAAATCAGCTAATAATGATGATTCTTTACCTGATGTTGGTAATGGTGACACATGTGGTTTTTGGTTTGACTTCCAAACCAATCCTATGGAGTGAGGTGCTTATGATGATTTCAGTCCTAATGAGTTGGAGAGAGACTTATTCAGAAAGACAATTACTCAAAAAAAGTAAAATGAATATTTATTATATGAACGAAGTGATCAACCTTTATACACGTGTGATCCAGGTGTGTTGGTACCTAATTATGATAAAGATGGCATCGATGCTGATGTTTTCAATCTTGAAAATAAATGTGATAGGTAGCTGATTTTGAGCAAAGACCTTGTAGCCTAGTTGATTTGTATTCATATTCCACTGTTGGGGATAATAAGAGAGAGACACATGTGATTTGGGACAACCTTGGAGACTTTGAGTACATGTATGAGTTTAATTTTGATTTTAACATGCAACATAACATCAATTCATCACCTTTGTTTGATCATGATTGGAAAATAAAATTCTTCGTATCCATTGAAAATGAGGTGCATATTTTATCAATTTTAGACAACAAACATATGCATGTGGAAAACATAATTCAAAGTGCATCAAGAGGACAAAATTTCTTAATATCTCACTTTCTGATTTGCAAACAATGAAGAGCTCTATGAAATAATTTAAAATAGTTTACTTACACATGATGCATTATAGACATATAGCCACCAAGTTTACAAATGGGACTTTTTCCATGACTAAAAAATTAAGGGGAGAGGTTAGTGAGCTCACCATTGAGCTTAATTCTACAAAGCTTTCTTTGGAAATTGTTCAAGGGGAACTTCTTGAATCAAATGATCAGCTCTATGAGGCTCAACAGTTTAGAAAGTGGGAGAATAGAGAAAGGGCTAAAGAGATCAAATAGGTAATGGAGGAGCTTGATATGATTTAAGAGGAGTATGATCTTGTACATTGTCTTAAAAAATCAAAAAATAGGAGTTTGGATCAGTAGAAGAATTGGTCTGATTTTGGAGTTAAGGATAATCTTCAATTTCTTGATATTCCTTTTCTGAGTGGGATGTTTATTTCACTCATGATAATCCAATTTTTGAGTTGGGGGATGGAAACCTAACCAATCTTAGTGATGAGAGTGGTTTGATTACAAGATTTTGGACCCAAGTGCAGTTTCCAGCCAGGAGGTGTTGTCTTGGGATTGGAGTAGTGGGCCAATTTCAATTATTAGTACTACTACCCACTTTTTGATCATCTTGTGCATGACTTTCGATTCGGATCCGCAAATGAGTTGGATGGTTTCTTCAATCCAATATTTGAGTAGTTCATGGTTGAGGTTGGATGGGAGAGGTGATTTGACCATAGGAGATGACTCTTCAACTATTTCCATACTCATATCACCTATGTTTTTAGTTGGATTTTAGTTTGATTACCTCTACCTTACATTTCTTCATTGGTTACAATGACATATTTTAATGAGCAAATTGATTTCAATATTTGATAGGCTTTTGGGCAATTAGCTGTGAGTGCTCTTTTGGACACCATTCATTTATTTCTTCCACTCTAGTGAGTGATGCTCATTACAGTTACTTCATGGAGATGATATGCATAATTTTAGGTGAGATCATAATGATTGCAATGGTTTGGTTGTGTTGGTGTGTTTGGAACCTGTCTTTCGACACTTGGCGGTTAAGTGTTGATGTTAAGCAACAGAGGCATTTCTTGGTTGGCATATTTTAGAGATGTGGGAGTGATTGAATTTCTTCATTTTTGGGGCATCACGAGGTAGTATGTTGGGGTTTATGTTTTATGGTTGAGAAAGGTTTTTTTATGTTTCCTAGGATTGTGATTGGAAATGAGTTTGTTGATGTTGTATTCTCTAAGTTACCTTGGTAGGATATATTCCATGGCAATGATTTCAATCCTTTTAGGTATTTTAGTATGGGCTTTGATGATGGTAACTTTTTGGGGTTCCAAGATAGGGGAGTGTAGTTTGAGCACGATGATTTGAAAGTTATGATCAGAGTCATGCAATGTTAGCATGGTGGTTCCTTTCCCAGAATAACTTGGAACCCTAGGATCATATTGTTTTGTAGTTCAACAATTATTTGGGATGAGAGAGTCAGTGTTAACTTTCTATAGTTTACTCCTGTCGCACATCGGTTTCGTTCTCTCGAAGAGAATTTCTTTGAGAAGATGATTGTATTTACGTAGTATTTTATTACTCTTCTTACATGAGGTTTTTAGAAGGTCTCTTGTGTTTGTATCTTGCAAGATAGTTCTTTGAGAAGATGGTACTATACATCTCCTAGGTTGACTTGGGACACTAGGATCTTGGTTTTAAGGTGGATCAATTTGTTGTTTCTGAAGTTGTGATGATATTGCTTGAGGAAAACTAATCTTTGGGAAAGGAGTATTGTAATGTCCCCATTTTTGGTTTCCTTATTTGGGATGTTTTTGTTTTGACTCACTATTTTTAGTAAGTACTATATTTAGTAACTAGTCTTGGAAGCAATGTAGTGCACGGTTTCCTATTTGGACAGTGAGTGGAAGTTGTCAAGTGAGATTTAATGTTTTGCACCAATTTGATGATTTGGAGTATTTACTATTTTTAGTAGTTGTTATAAATAGTAAGTCTATTTTAGGTAACTGGCCCTATCCTAGGCTACTTCAGCAATGTTTATTTCCAGTTTGGGAATTAGAATGGCTAAGGTTTGATTTAATTATTATTTAAATATTTCTCACTTAAATTATTTTAATAAAGTTACTTTAACTTAAGTTAAGGGATCAGGGGGTCATTCAAAAAGTACCTTGGAGCCTAATGTAATTGTTGCACAGATGGTTTCCATTGCACCAAAATATTGACCTGATAATGCTTGATATAACTGCCAAAGTTAATGAATTCATAGAAGGTTGTTAATCCATGACACGAACTTGAGAGATACACTGAAAGCACAAGGAAACCAAGATCACACACCTTGTAACAATCCCCCCAGCACAAGCAAGGGTTTTAAATCCATGACCCAGGCTATCATACTAATTGTTGCACAAATAGTTGTCGTTGCACCAAAAGATTGAATTGTTAATGCCTTATATAATCACTAGAGTTAATGAATCCATAGGAGGTGGTTAAGCCATGTCACAAACCTGAGCATTGTGATGAACAACATAAGGAGACTAAGGGTGCACACCTTGCAATAGTAATGACTTAAAGTTGTTTTAAAAGGCAACAAAAGAGAAATAGTTTCCTTAAGAGCATGGAAACCCAAGGGAGGTATAAGGTGTCTCTTTTAAATAATTAAAAATAAATTTCTCATGACGGGGGTCTTTGGAATTTGGAGGGAAATTTTTTTTGAAATTTTTTTCCCTAGTTTCTTTTTGGCTCTTTAAAACTTCTTTTTGGGCCTCACTTGCGCATCCCTGAGTTGACAACTTAACAAGATATTGTTGGATTTTTTTTCCATAATATTGTTATAATGTGTTGAGGATGAAAACTCTCATCATTTGGAGCTAGTTTTGGTGGTGAGAGATCCACCCTAGTTGGATTTGGAGTGGTTCTATCTCAGGAATCACCTAGGGCTTCACATATTTTTTTGATTATCAGTATTTTGAAGTGGAACAATGAATATTTTCAAGTATTTTTGAAGTGGATTTTTGGTATTTGTGTGTTGATCTTTTGGCTTCATTTAGGTTTTGGTTTTCCAGTGTTTCAAGGCCATTTTCCAAAGGTCTGGAGCTATTTCTTAAACTTTTGGAAATTATCTTTACTAGGGACGAAAAATGGAAAAAGGCTCATAACTTTGTTTTGGCTTGAGATTTCATTCTAGGTTCTGCTTCATTGAATGCCTATCTTTAAGGCATTCCATTTGATCCCCAAGGACAAAATTATTAATTTTTATCTGATTTTTTAGAGGGGGTCGCCCAGCTAAGGAGGGTCATACAATTTGGGGTTTTTGGGCACTTTGGCTTATTGTTGTATAGGTCACTATTTTTGCCCTTGTTGGGGTGTGAGAAGTTGGTTAATAGTGTTGGTTTTCAAGGATTTTATGGACAATCTTAATGGTGATGAATCATGAAAATTTTAAAGTGATTATGCTACGATTAAGAGCTTTAATCGAGTTAGAACTGATAATTATTAGGTTTGATATATATTGTAAAAGTCTAATTTTTTATTTGTTATCAAATATGTTATTTATGAAGTGATTTCCTATTTGAAATGCAAAGTTCATTTCTATTTTCCCTCGTTTATTCTATCCATATCATGCATGCAATGAAACTATGAATGATTCATGAACCCAACAAACAAACCTATCGACAAAACACTAGCAATCAACAAACAAAGATATTATTTCAAAAGAAAAATCAAGGGTGACCATTACACACATCCTCTATGCGCATCACACTGTATGGAACCCTCAAAAATGAACCTTCAGGGTCCATCTCCATGGACTTATACGGTTTTTTCTTAAACTTAGGTATTGGTCACTCCAATACATCAATTAGTTGTGGAGTAAACATCTTGAATCACTTTTGAAACTAGGGTTAAGCAAGAAATGATAAATACCTTTGAATTATTTTTCAGTAGGGTTTCACACAACTCAAAATCACTTCAAATCACCTCTTCTCTGCTCTTCACTTCTATTTCTTGATTACAAATGACTTAATCATATGTGAAATCACATATAAACACTTTTTTGATGACCTAAAAATGCATTGATTGTAGTTGACAAATTTAGGTCAAAAAGATTGAAAACCCTCACCATGTCATCATAGGCACCTTTAATCACTCTCCAAATCTCCATAGAAATAAATTGCATACTAAAAATACTATAAATAGATCAACCATGTTGATCTACACATGTACCAATGTGTTGAATTCATCAACACCGCATCTTTTGTGGGGTCTAGAATATTTTCTACTAAAACTCTCCCTAAGCCAAATCTCTTAATCTAGTTTTCAGAGGAAACATCTGCACTAGGGGTTTGCATAGTTTCACTTTTCACTTTGTTATCTTTCTTCCTTTTCTATATCTTGTTCATTTCCTTCTCCATCTCAACTGGATCAATATTCTTTACCAAATTACTCTTCTTTTGTGAAACAAATGGTTTCACATTCTTAGATCTCCAAAACTTAGCTATGTTTTCTAGTTTGTTGCATTTATGACATATGACACTTTTTTTCTGAAAAAACTTACTTCTTGCCATTTTAGATCAACATTCAAAATCCTTATGCCCAAATCCATTACATGTATAATAATAACCATTGAAATATTGGAACATCATACCATTATTGTAACTATTCATCATCTGACTTCTGCATTAACTAGCTTTATGACCAAATATTTTGCATGTATAACAATGACTAAAAATGATTGAACATTCTAATTCATTTTGCTTCTATATTCTATATCTATATGCTCAAATTTATTGTAGGAATAATAGTAACCATTAAAAAATGAATACCTTTGTGTAGCAGGTTGTCTGATAGGTCTTTTGAAGTCTTTATTCTGGTTCCAAATCTATTTGACATTAATCTTCTTATCATTCTTCTTTTTAGTGCTATTTGAAGTTTGATTCTCCTTTGAAATTTCTCCTTTTTCAAACCCTAAACCTTCTTTTTCCTTAGAAGCGTTCTAATTTTCAATCATTTCATCAAGAAGGGTGGATCTCTTCTTGAATTTGTCATCTTGAATCTTTGCTTCTCTAGATCTGAGATCAAAGTCACAATATCTTGTTCAAGCTTTGAACATTCTTTAGATTTGTTTCTTAATTTGGAATTCAAGCAATCTTCAATTCTTTTTCCTTCTTCAACTTGCACTTTCAGATTAGTGATAGTCTCATTTCATTGCTTCAGTTGCTCATTTGTTTCCTTGACTTTTTCTATATCTTTCTTGATTTTCTCTCTCAACTTCTTGATACACTCATCTGCATCATTAAGATCCTTTTTCAAATCTCTATTTTTAGCTTTTTCTTTATCTAAATCATCAAGGGTTTATTTGAGTTCCCCTTTCATTTCAACTTCATAATATTCTTCAGTAAACCCTTCAGGAATAATCTCTTTCAAAGGGATAGGATACTTCCTTGTAGCCATGTGTTCAACCTCTAAGATATACCTCAACAATCAAACCAATTTAATGAACCAAGCTCTCATAACAATTATTTAGTACCCAGAATACTGAGAGGGGTAGTGAATCAGTATTCACTAAAATTAATTAACTTTATCAACTTAAGCATTCATTTAGTGCAATACATTAAACTTGCAATAAATGAAAGGGACATATAAATCATGCATCACATCAAAGAACACAAGAACACAAAATTTAAGTGGAAAACCATTGAAAGGGAAAACCCATGGTGAGGATTAGCTCCCAATATATTATAATTGGTTACAATGTTTGATACAGAAAGGTGGACTCATTGTCCAAGCACTTACTATCCAGAAAAGAGTTGAGAATGGCTCACTGTCAGTGGCTGAATCCTAAAGGCTCACTATCCAAAATAGAAAAAGATAGAAGAAAGGGTGGCTCACTACTAAAATTATTTTTTAATAATGCATCTACAACATTTCGAAGATACACTTCCAATTAAGCTCTGAAAACTGACTTAACACACTTCATACTTCACCATAATTATACTTCGCACTTTTATCCACACCAAATTTCACACATACACTTTGCATTAATTCAAAATCCACATTTTCATAATGAATCAACCTTGTATATATACCAAAACTATCTAAAACATCAATTAGGTCAGCCTAATTGCATGAACTAGTACCACATAACCTGTTGGCCCAAAACACAAACACACATGCCTTGTGAAATAAACAAAAATGTGTCTAATATCAAAATAGGTCAACATGACGCATAATCATTCCCATGATTCCACTCTTTACATAATTCAACTCCACACAACCCCAAAATCTTTAGATTGGCAGCATATAACAAAATAGGTGAACCCATAATTGAATGAACCAACTGGTCATTCACAACTTGACATGTGGACCACTAAAAAACTTGCAACTTGGAGCATACACACTTCTAACATCCCAAAAAACTTCCTCAAAACATCATAAAAACATATTCATCTGTAGTGGAATGCAGAGCATTCCAACATGCACTTTGTACCAATAATACTACCATTATAGAGCCCGATACTCTGTCAACATTATTTTTTACTATGAAAGATAAACAACCTTGAACCTTTGGATTTAGACACCTTCAACATGCATCAGAATTACCTTAAAACCACATGACCAAATTCTTCATAGCAAAGCAATGCGTACCACAAAACTGGTTCACTAAACACTAAAAACTATACACCAAGACTTAGGAAAATTTGCAAAACATTTGGTCTTCTTTGGACCAACACTATTGTATCTTTATAATGGGTTTCCATCAATGACAACACCATACACTTTCATGCTCAAAAATATTCAACAATCTCTCCATTCAACAATCTCCCCAGACTATACATCATCATGCTCATTTTTTCAACAACCCTAGTCTTCAACAGTTTGTGCAACACGGAAGTTTCCTAGACAAATATTCCCCCACTGATAGAAAATGACAAGACAAGGCAAGAATGAAGGATAGGAGGATGGTTTTTTTCATTATCGACTAATTAAGCTAAAGTAAAGGGTAAAGTTATGAAAAATTGCATAAGGTTGTAATTTTACGCCACAACAATTCATGATTTAGTATAATGTAGCTTGCTAATCATTATGAGAGAGCCAATTTATCTAACAAATTTGATGGATGATGTTTGGTATTTAAGAAAAAAAGAAGACTGGGTTCTCTTTACCTTACTAACTCGAGTCCTTTTTAGTACTAACCTTATGTTTATGTTATTTGTTTGCATTATGTTGATTATGTTCTTTTTTTGTGTCTTTGGTATATTTTCTTTGTGTATGGTATCATGTTTTCCCTTTGTCTTTGTGTGTTTTATTTATTTTATTATGTTTGTACATTATGTTTATTTTGTATTTTATTTTCATTGTGTATGCTTCATAATTATCATGTTACGTTACACTTTTTATGTGTGTGTTCCCTTGTCCTTACATTATTTCAGCATAGGATCTTAAATCTAGGGGCTAGCACATCCCCTAGATTTGATGTCGTCCTATCTCTTCAATGTTTGGATAATTTAACCCTTCTTGGCTTATCCTTATTTTAGTGTGAGTTTGAGCATAAATTCATACTCTCACTGAAGTGGGGGCTAAATATAGCATCAAAATATGTCACCCTTAACAATTCCACGCTAGTTTTAACTCCCCCCTATGTGCTTGGACTTAGTTATGCATTTAATTACTGATTTTATGAATATCTTCAAAAATATCAAAAGATGGATTGAAAATAAGCATTTAATATTTATCCTCAATGTTTAAAACCCCAAAAAGGATGGGTATGGACTAGAACACCCAGTGCCCATGTCCAACCCTTTTCAGCCCCATTTTGAGTGTTAGTATTTGCATTTTATTATTTGAAAATTCAATTTCATTTGTCAGCTATTGGTATTTGATTTTTGGTAAATTAGAAGAATTGCATATAAATATAAACCATTTTCATCATTTGAAATCCTAGAAAATCTATTGATTAAATTGAAGATCCTAAAATCAGTCAAGGATAAACAAGGACAAATTTAGTAGCATTATTATAGTGCTTTCATCAATTAAGATCAATTTTACAAGATATCAATAAGAATGAAGCAATTTATATGCAAGATTCTATTATGATAAATAATAGAAAATCATGAAGATGTATTGAGTTATCCTCTACATGCTAGTTGTAGTAATCTATTTTTTTTGGGAACTAACCTTTTTTAGGTCTATCAAGAAATAAATGCAACCATCACTCAACATTTACAGCCACTTGTGGTGTGACATCACTTCATCAAGGATTTCACATCAAGCTAACATTATAATTTATCATTTTAGTCAATTATCATTGTTTTGGACTCTACTCAACCTAGGGTATGCCCTCTTGATCATCATCATTTGTTGTATGTGGAGGTATAAATACCAAAATAGAGTTTGAATTAGAAAATATCCTATATAGTGATGAGTCTAGTTTATGATTCAATTTTGATAGATTTATTATCCATTTGTTGTAGTTGTAATAGACTTTGATGCTTGGATGTTGACCTTTTTATGATATTTCCTCAAAACCATAGACATTGGGCATTAGCTTATTTTCATAACCTTTAATGACATTGACATGCTATATGAACTATCTATGTTAATTTTACATGTGGATTAATGAATGTCACTTTAAGATAGTTGCAGATATGCAGTTGTTGTGCATACTAATATTGTCATGCAGATATAATTAGAGGCCTACAATTGAGAAAGATTATGCCAGCTAGTCATTCACTATAACGGTAAACAAGGTGATCATTCAAAGAGGGAATACTCTCGACAATAGGAGACTCCTCAATCAAATCGAAATTATAACCACCTTGTAAATGGTCTTAATTATCTGTTGAGTGAATATAGGTGTTACTATTATGCTAAATTTGCGTTAAGGAAAACATGCTTGACCAAATTCCTCACATGCGTAACCACCTCTCCATTTTTCATGCTTTCCCTAAATTGGTGTCCTCTGGATCTGTTGGAGTTGACCGCCTTGCTAAGTGATTAGTTAGTAGCTTCTTTACCTATAAATAATACTTGGATGATCCTTCTCAGGAGGTTGCTTAATCTGATGATGTACTCGCATTCTTAGTTTTTTTAGTAATATAGTCATGTTGCTCAATTGTACTCATTTTTTCCAATGAATGAAATGAAGTTATAAGTTCATGCATCTAAGTTTACATTTTTTTTAGGGATACTCATCCAAGGGGGCCCACTTAGTGAGTATTTCGTCCCTTAGTTTAGTTTAGTTATTATTTTTATTTCAGTAATTAGTTAAGAATATGGCACTAT
This sequence comes from Sequoiadendron giganteum, assembly GCA_007115665.2. Lineage (NCBI taxonomy): Eukaryota > Viridiplantae > Streptophyta > Pinopsida > Cupressales > Cupressaceae > Sequoiadendron > Sequoiadendron giganteum. The sequence goes on from CM021100.1 coordinate 20,470,353, forward strand.
TTGTTCCTGTAGCCACTAGAATTTCATTTTGTTTATGTTCCTGCAACCAAAGCAGACAGAGTAGTTTCCCATTTGTTCACTCAGATTTTCATTTCTTTCATGTATTTCAGCTTAGTATAGTTATTGGTTAATTCTCAACACTTATATTATTTCCTTCCAAGCAATTTACTTTCAACATTGTGTCTTTCTTAGTAGTAGGATGAATATGGCTACTTTGGATTTCTAATGCACATACTGTGCTGGCCCATTTTAATTTTATGTCCCTAGGTTGACATGTTAAATGCACCTTCATGATGATTGAGATAGCTATTCAAGTTAGATGTCCAATCTCTGAATCATAGTTGTAAGGACTTAGTTGTTAAATCATTATAGGAGGCCAACATTTTAGGCATCATTTTCGGGGATGGTGTCAAATGAGGAAGTTCTTTGGATTCATTGATAATTTTCCTTGTTGTAGTATTTTTGGAAGTTTTTCTTAGTATACCCCTCATTTAGGAAAGTGATGACCCCCCTATTATTTTTCCAATTCTTTGTGTAAGCTGACTGATAGTGAGTTGATACCATATGCATAGAGGAAGGAGGAGAGATACTCATGGGAGATTCCTTCCTAAAAATCCTGATCTATTCCAGCTAGTTTAGTATCAAAACCTACCAAGAGATGAAGAATAAAAAGAGCCACACCCCTTTGTCAATGCATTTCCGGATTTGACCAGTTCTGAAGTTTCCTCTAAAGATTAGAATCTTATTGAGAACCCCTTTGCTTTTGAACTTTATCAAGTAGGCATGAGTGATGCAAATAGAAACAGACCTAACCAACTAGCTTTTCATTTCCCCATTGCTCATCAGAATGAAGTAGATAACCTCAAAAATATCCCTATTTCAATCCTTCCTAAGTTCTATTGACTTGTCACAGAAGATCTTGATACATTTTTTTTTGAGTTTGATATACTTTGCAAGAGTTATGACTATACCACGGATACCCATAGGCTTAAGCTATTCCCTACCACCTTGAAAGAAGCTACATTAATATGGTTCATGAGCCTAGGCAAAAATACTATGGAGACTTGGGAGGACATGAAGACAAAGTTCCTTGAGAAATACAAGGAATATTGTAGGGGCAATGACATGAGAGGAGATGGCATCTTTAGGATGCAGCATAAGGAAGATGAGAGCCTGGAAGATTATATTTCAAGGTTTCTATTTTTCTTACAGAAATCTCCACACCATACACTCAATCAAGAATCACAGAAGTTGTTTTTTGTAAGAGGAATTAATGATAGTTGCATAGATTCCTTGGACCTAATGGAAGGAGGAGATATCACCCAAGTTCCTTGGGAGGACATCAAGAAGATATGCTAGAGCTATTCTAGGGAAGCTTCAACGAAAGGGAGAACTTACCAATCCTCCATGGGTGAGTCATCTACCAGTGGAGTTTCAAGGATGGATATTAGTCACTAACTAGCAAAATTCAAGCAATAAATCATAAACAATTTGGCTACTCAGTTGGATACACTTTAGGCAAAGAAGAAACAAGAGGAGGCAAAGGCAATGCTTGTAGAATATTTCCCTCATTGTAGACAAAAGAAGGACTACAGATGCAAGATGATAGCTAATATTGACAGCAAGAAGATGGCACCTGAGTTCAAGCCAATCCAGGGTGAAGATGACCAAGTCTACTATGTTGCACAAAGGATTTCATGGGCTCCAAGACAAGTTATGCCATCAGATCCACTATCTTTTGTTGGGTCATATTTCAATTCGTATTCATCTGGTAACTGATGGCAACCACCATATCCGTCCAATTATGGAGGATATCCACCACAACCTTGGAATAACCCTCCAAATGCCTAGACCAATCACCAAAAAGCTCCACCCCAATGGTAGCAACCTTAGGGGAATTGGCAGCAGTTTCAAGGAAATTGGTAGCCACCTCTAAGAAACTAGCAGCAAACATCTCAATGGAGGGGAGGACAGCAATGGCCAAACTAGACAACCAATTAGATGCAGCCACCTTCTCAGCCCCAACAACTTGCTATAATGCCTCTTCCTATTAGTTCAAGTTTAAATGCACCTAAACCTACTCAGCTACTAGCTCATCCCACACCTAACCCAAATAATAAACCACAGCAGTAGCCAATATACTCTACTAATCCAAATCAAATCCTTGCATATGTTGTGAGTGTAAGTAACATCCTCTTGCGTTCAAGAACTACTTTGTGAGCTCCTTCCACACCCATTATCACTTAGCTTCCTATGGAAGAAGAGGAGCCTCTGAATGTCCCCATTTAGCCCAGTGTACCTAAAAATCCTAAACCAATCCTAGTCAAGCAAACTGAACCTGAACCACCATTTCCCCATGGGTTGGAAACTATGAAACTAAAGGAAGAGAAGGAGGACACAACTTTTGACATTTTAGATCACAGTTCTATTTAGATCATAGTTCACAGTTCCTCAGAGGTTGGAAACTATGAAACTAAATTATGTTAGACAATACTTCATCTATTTCAAGTCATAGAAGATGTTCCCATATATGGCAAAGCAATTAAGGAAGCATACCTTAAGAAGCCAGGCAAGAAGAAGAAATACCCCACTACGACTCATTTGGTGGGATAGTTAGCTAACATCATGCTTGGGAAATTGATTGTTCCCAAATATAATGATGCAGGGAGTCCTATGGTAGGATTTTTTATAAATGGGATCTAGATAAAGAATTATTTTTCATTGATTTGGGAGCAACAATAAATGTAATGACTAAGGAGATCTTGCAGCAACTAAATGTTGCAAGCATGAGACCTACCCCTACTATCTTGTATCTTTCTAATAGTTCTACTATTAATCTTGATGGTATAGTAGAGGACCTTGTGGTAACTCTGGACTCTTCAGAGTACCCAACAGATTTTATGATTCTTTCTCCTAAAGCCGCACTAGGCAGGTACCCCATTATTCTTGGAAGGCCATGGTTAGAAATAGAAAATTCCTATATTGGATGTCGCACAAGAGACACGACCATTTCTGATGGGAAGAGCACCAAAAAGGTTGCTCTCTAACCTCCTGCTCAACCATCCCATGATAGGAATGATCCTATATGGCCACATGTTGGTGAAGAGGCCAAGGAAGTTAATTATGTGGCACAGTTTATGATGTTAGGTAGAAGTTCTTTCATGCAGCTTCAAGATGAATATGAATTATTTTCTAACATAATTTAGAACCATTGTGAGGTAGAGGAAGCATCATCCTCTCATGCATTTGATTCTGTTGATCTAGTGAAGACACTCTTGCCCTCTCTTCCTACAGCTAAACTTCATGCAACAACATGTATGTCTCATACATTGTTTCCACATGAACTCAAGGCACCAAGCATTAGTGAACTAACTATGGTAGAGTTGACTACATATGTGCAAGTGTCAGAAGGAAAATATCTAAATATTAACAGCAAACTGAGTGAAGAACAACATTTGTCATTGGAAAACTTACTGAGGGCCCACTAGTATGCATTTGCATAGGACTATCATGATATGAAGGGATTGTACCCTAATCTTTGCACTCATAGGATATACATAAGAAATTATTGTACAACAATGAGGCAGCCACAAAGAAGAATTAACCCTGCATTGAGAGAAATTGTAAAAAGGGAACTACAAAAATTGCTAGATGCAAGATTTATCTACCCCTTTTTAGATAGCCAGTGGGTGTCCCCATTGGTGATTGTGCCCAAAAAAAGAGAGAAGTGGAAATTTTGTGTTGATTATAGAGAGCTTAATGCTGCCACCAAAAAGGACCATTTTCCCTTACCTTTCATAGATAAATTTTTTGACTCACTTGTAGGAAAGCAATACTTTTCTTTCCTAGATGGATTCAGTGGCTATAACCAGATCCAAATTGAATTAGAGGACCAAGAGAAGACCACCTTTACTTGCCCATGGGGGACCTATGCCTACTCAGTACTTCCATTTGGCTTATGCAATGCACCTGCAACTTTTCAGAGGGCAATCATTAGCATATTTTCAGACATCTCTCATGATTGCATGGAAATCTATATGGATGACTTCACTACCTATGGTGCTAATTTCGATGAAGAATTGGAAAATCTTAGGAGAGTCCTACAGAGATGTAAAGCCCATAATCTATCTTTAAATAGTGAAAAGTGCTTCATGATGACGCAGGAAGGTGTAGTTCTTGGCCACTACATCTCTCACAAAGGAATTCAAGTAGATCCTGCAAATATTGAGGTGATCACCAATCTGCCTATCCCTGCAAAAAAAAAGATGTTAGGAGTTTCTTAGGACATGTAAGTTATTTTAGGAGGTTCATCAAAGACTTCAACAAAATGGCAGCACCATTGCATAATCTCCTAACTAAAGATGTTGAATTCCAATGGACAGAATACTATGACAAGGCATTTTCGGACTTGAAAGTAGCTTTAACTCATGCTCTTGTACTCAAGGTTCCTAATTGGGAGCTTCCTTTTCACATCCATACAGATGCATCAGACTATGCTATAAGAGCAGTCTTAGGACAGAAAGAAGGAGCTATTGAAAATTTGTAGGGAGTTGAATTCAACTATATAATGATAGACAAAGAAATGTTGGCAGTGATCTATGCCCTAAAAAAATTTAGGCACTACATAATAGGCTACTATATCTTTGTGCACACCGATCATGTAGCCATTAGATACCTCATGAATAAACCCTAATCTCACGTAGGCTATCAAGATGGTTATTGTTGATTTAGGAGTTTGACATAACGATTGCAGATAAACTAGGGAAGATCAATGTCATTGTAGACTTTCTTTTGAGGCTGACTACATTAGAGGAAAATCAAGTCATAGATGACTCTTTCCTTGATGATCATTTATTTTCCATTAGTGTGCAAACACCCTGGTATGATGACATAGCTAATTATCTATTCATAGGGAGATTTTCTCCTCACTTCTCTCCAAAAGAGAGGAGGGTGCTCATTGAAAAAAAAAATCATTTCTCATGGATTGTTGGATGGTTTTTTTACACTGGACCATACCATATCATGAGGAGATGTGTGAGGGAATATGAGATATATGATATTTTGCATGCATGTCACAATGAACCTTGTGGAGGTAATTTTGCATCCAAGAGGACAACAATGAAGATTTTGAACACAGGATATTACTAGCCCATGCTCCACAAGGATGCAGGGAGATATACAAGGAAGTGTGACAGATGCCAGAGGATGGGCCAACCAACCAAATCCAATAAGATTCCACTTTACCCCTAGGTAGTAATCACTCCATTTGATAAGTGGGGATTCGATTTTGTAGGACCCATTGATCCTCCATCAAATGGTAAATCATATATCTTGGTATGTATTGATTATGTAACCAAGTGGGTGGAATTTAAGGCCATGAAGCATGCAAGAGATAATAAGGTTGCAAAATTTCTTTATGAGGAAATTTTCACATGGCATGGGGTTCCAAGAAAGATAGTGATTGATCAAGGGGCTTAATTCACTTCAACCCTTGTTACAACACTGGTCAATGAGTACAAAATTAGGCACAGGAAGTCTACTCCTTATCACCCTCAAGCCAATGGCCAAGCTGAGGTGACCAACAAAGAAATTGAAGTCATTTTGACCAAAACAGTGGCTATTCATAGAAAGGATTGGGAATGTAGCTACTAAAAGCTATTTGGTCCTACAAAACTACCTCGAAAACAACTACAGGATTCACTCCATTTGAGTTGTATGGAAAGACAGCTATGATGCCCATTGAATTTGAGAATAAGACACTTAGGGTTGTAGTAGACTTAGGGATGGATATCTCTAAGGCACAAAAGGACAGAATCATGTAGTTGAATGCTTTGGATGAGATGAGGAAGGCATCCTTGCATCACACAGAGGTAGTGCAAAATCAGAGAATAAAGTGGCATGAAAAATTCATAAAGAATAATAAATTTCAGCCAAGTGACTGGGCACTTCTCTATGACTCAAGATATCAAGACAATGCAAGAAAATTGCAGACAAGGTGGCTAGGACCATATGAGGTTGTTGAAGTATTTTCCAATGGAGTTGTTTAGCTCACTACCATTGACCCTGTTATATATAAGTTGTTTGTCAATGGTCATCGCCTCAAGTTGTATCACAAGCCAACTTCCAAGGAGGAAATCCTACAACAATTCACTTAGCATGCAACACCTGAACTTCCTGCAGCTAAAGGAAGCAGACCTAGTATCCCTCCTTCTGGCTAACTAAGGTATGTAACTTGTCATAATAGATACTTCCACTTTTGTGGGGGTCCACTTCTTCACCCATCCATCTCCACCTTTCTCTCTCTTCCATCACGCCTCCATCATTTCACTTCATTCCATTTCACCTCATTCCACTCCATTGTCATTAATTTCTCAACTGATTTCTTAAAAGTGACTGGTACTTTCTCCATAATCTTTGCAAAAAATCTTCCAAGAATTCAGGTAATTGTGAATCAATTTGTTATATCTTAATTGTCCTTTAGTACATTCATTTAATTGTTGTACATTAAAATAGATGTTATCCATAGCATGTAATTATTCCATGTCCTTATCAAATCATCATTACCACCTCGCATGTGAGGACACATGTGCAAATTTAGGTTGGGGGGAAGTGTGAATACCATGCTCACGTGTTTGTCCATATTGGTTCACGTCAGCAAAGTTTAAATTATTGAGTCAATTTGAATTTTGAGTGAGATGACGGCTTGCATGTGTGAAACGACATCAACTGCCACCATTTTTATTGATCATAGCCTTCATTTATTAATCAGTTATTTCCTTTATTTCTCCTATCATAATCTTAAGACAAAAAGCTAAAATTCAGATGACCCTAGCATTGGAAATTTAGCAACGTTACAAGAAGGAGAATTTTATCTTTCAAACGAAGATTGCAGGAAAGGAAAATTTGCAAAGCGATTGTTTGATTGTAGACAACTAAAAAATGGAAGGTGGATTAATTTGAAATGAACCCATGGTTCATGATGTATTACTATAGGATGCACTTTTCTAGATCGAGTTTAAAAATTGTGGGTGGTTAGATTATTTCCTAAAGTTGAATGGTTTTAATGAAGACATTGTGTTGGAATTTTCCCAGACATTGTCTAGAGGAAAGGTCATGGTAAAAGGGTAGGAGTTCATAGCTACTAAAGAGAATATTGCAGAAGTTACAGGGTTGCCTGCCCATGGTGAACATTACCCTACTACCAGAGATGTTGGGTCAGCTAGGGATAATTTTACAGAACCTGGTGACCCTTCATTGAGTTTGGAAAAATAAGGTGTGAAGAGAACCTCTCTTCCCAAGCCATGGAAGCAAGTAATTTTTTATGTTGTGAAGTACTTTACCTATGAAGTTCGTTAGTCGAATCTACATTCTGTGCACTTCAAACTCTTGAATCACATGAGGCATGGGAGAATAATAAATGTGCCAAATGTACTATACCACATTCTTTCAATCATGGTAGTCAAGACCCAAAAAGGTAGGAATAATTTTGTTTCCCACCATTGTCTGATAAAATTATTAGTTGATAAGTCTCTACATGATGTGTCTGATATGACTTGGGAAGAATTCTTGAATATTGATCAAATTAGACTAGACAATTTGCAACCTAGGGTTTCTCCTCAACCTCATAGGGTTAGTAGGAGAGTGATCAATTTTGGATCCACTCCTAGAGCCTCAACTTTTGGCACAATCCCTAGTGTAAACCCTCTTGTAGCCAAATAAACCATAGAGATTAGTTCTTCTGAGACAGAACATTCAGACAAAGAAAGTTCCTCTCCAGATTATGATGATGATGTTCCTCTTGGAATCCTAATGAGAACTAGAGCACAAAAGAAGGAGGTAGAAATAAGAAAGGGAAAAGATAAAAAGAAGTGCCAAGCTCTAAGAAATGAAAGGCTGACACCGTTCTTCCTATAGCAAAAGAAAAGCATGAAAGCCCTCCTAGAAAATCAAGACCAGTTGGGCTAGCCTTTGTTGTATCTCCAAAGTGAATCCCTAATCCTAGAGAAACATCATGGGAGGATACAGAAGCTCCAATGGGGCAGGCGAATGTCAAGGAAGAGGACACATTTGAGGAAGCGGCAAACATAACGTTGGCAGATCTAGCTGACATCATAGAAAAACTTGAAAGCCAAGAGTATGAGGAAAATTAGGAGCTCCTACAATAAGATTTCCTACATCAAGAGCAAGAGCAAGAAAAAGAGGCTCTATAGCCATAACTGGGAGAACAGTTAGCACCCCTACAACTAGAATTGGCTGAACAAACAGAATCCCTAGAGCTGGAGCTATACGAAGAGCAAGAAAAAATGCGAGGAAATTTTTTGGTAGGAATACATAAGCCCTCTAATTTTTCAATGCACATGGTAGCCATGAACTTATGGAAAGAAGTGAAAAGGAGTGAAGAAGAAAGGAAAGAGGAGAAACACAGGCTAAAGAGGGAAATTCAAAAGAGAGATGAAGAGATTGAAGATAAGAATGAATAAATTGTTTCTTTAAAGGAAAAGGTGGATAATATGGCAGCCTTCGTACCTTAGATCTTAGCGTACAAGACTCCTCCAAGGGTCTATTCTCTGTATTTCAAGGAGAAGCATCTTTCTTTTAAACTAACAAGGATAGTTTCAAGTTTGAATCCTTCCATTGAGAATCCTCTTGAATTCTTCAACGCTTATCAGATTGCTCCTCCTGAAATGAAGAATTTGATGTGTGAATTCTATTTGCATAATTATGTTGTGACCCAAGACCATGATTGGAATCCACTATTGTATGTTGGAGATGTCCAATTAAGGGCATTTATGTCCTGGATACAAAATGAAATTAATTGGGGAAAATAGTTCAAGACTTATAGGAAAATTGAATCCAACATTCACCTGTCCATCAGGGCTGAATCTAGAAATCCAAGAGACATTTTCAAGGATTGGCACAAAATTCTTTACCGACCAAGCTATGGCAATAGGATCCTATCTGAGACAGAAGCATTTTATAAAGAATATGAGGAGGTAGCAAAAAACCACAAGGGAATCTGTAAAGGGATACTTGTCAAAAAGGTGGAATAACCTAGCTAATGAATTGAAACAAGTTGAGCCTCACTCTATGTAGAAATATGTTGCATCACTTAAGAGAGCTAATAGATATATATAGATTGGCAGGGAAAAGGAACAATTTTGGCTTCCATTGGCCTTTCAGCCATCTATCCTATTGTGTCTTGTGCCATATTTTAGGTATTACCAGTATGATATAGCTTTAGAGAGACATAGATGGAGTAGGTTGGACAGACAACAAGGGTTCTATTGGGACCCTAATTCACGCACAACAAGAACTAATGTAGGATAGCTGGTAGTTACAAATTTCAAGGCATTGACCAAGCAAAAGAATAAATTTTCCTTTGCTAGAGGACCAACAAAACCTTAGGTTGGGGGGAGTGATGAGTCTAGTTTATGATTCAATTTGGATAGAGTTTATTATCCATTTGTTGTAGTTGTCATAGAATTTGATGCTTGGATGTTTACCTTTTTATGATATTTCATCAAAACCATGGACATTAGGCATAAGCTTATTTTCATAACCTTTAATGACATTGACATGCTATATAAAGTATCTATGTTAATTTTACATGTGGATTAATGAATGTCACTTTAAGATAGTTGTAGATATGCAGTTGTTGTGCATACTAATATTGTCATGCAAATAAAATTAGAGGCCTACAAATGAGGAAGATTCTACTAGCTAGTCATTCACCATAATGGTCAACAAGGTGATCATTCAAAGAGGGAAGACTCTTGACGGTGGGAGATTCCTCATTCAAATCGAAATTGTAACTGCTTTTTAAATGGTCTTAATTGTCTATTGAGCAAATATAGGCATTACTATTGTGCTAAACTTGTGTTAACGATAACATGCTTGACCAGATTCCACACATGCATAACCGCCTCTCCACTTTTTATGCTTTCTTTAAAGTGGTGTCCTTCGGATCTGTTGGAGTTTATCACCTTGATAGGTGATTAATTTGTAGCTTCTTTTCCTATAAATAAGACTCGGATGCTCCTTCTTGAGAGGTTGCTTAATTTGATGATGTACCCACATTCTTAGTTTTTTCAGTAATACAGTCATGTTGCTTGATTGCACTCATGTTTTCCAATGAATGAAATGAAGTTATAAGTTCGTGCATCTGAGTTTACATTTTTTTTAGGGATACTCATCCAAGGGGGCCCACTTGGTGAGTATTTTGTCCCTTAGTTTAGTTTAGTTATTATTTTTTGTTCATTAATTAGTTAAGAATTTGGCACTATTTTTTCCTGCAGCTACTACAATTCCATTCTCTATATGTTCCTACAGCCAAAGCAAACAGATTAGTTTCCTGTTTGTTCACTTAGATTTTCATTTTTGTCATGCATTTCAGCTTAGTATAGTTATTGTTTGATGCTCAGCACTTATTTTATTTCCTTCCAAGCAATTTACTTTTAGCATTGTGTCTTTCTTAGCAGTAGGATGAATATGGCTACTTTGGATTCCTAGTGCACATACTGTGCTGACCCATTTCAAGTTTACGTCCCTAGGTTGACAAGTTAAATGCACCTTCATGATGATTGAGATAGCTATTTAGGTTGGATGTCCAATCTTTGAATCACAGTTGTAAGGGCTTAGTTGTTAAGTCATTGTAGGAGGCCAACATATAGCACAACCTTTCCCCCCTTTTTTATGTGTGCAAGTTAGATCCAATATTTTCAGTAGGAGATAGTTCCAAAAAATATAAAAGAATAATGTAAACTGCATATTAGACTTTTCAAATCCTAAAAGGGAGGATTCTAGTATAGGGCACCCAATACCCCACTCCTTACAAATCAGCCCCAAATTTCTATCACAAGTTCCTCTTTGTATCTCAGTCTCAAATATGAATCTCTTTTGGTACTTTCAATTTTCATCTATGCAATAAATTTTATTTTCAAACCTAGGGTTATATGTCAAATAGGATTGTAAATCACACATAAAAATTATCTCTTTTACAACTCAAGAAAACATAAACCCTAGGAGATTAGCTCTCCCTTATGGCAGCAATCCCATCCTAAAACCCTAGTGGGTTTATGTTTGAATGTGGCATTAAAGTGAAAAGGAGGTCATCCTAGTTAACCTAGTTGGATCTAGGATCACTTTTCCTACTTCACTCCATTTCAATTTGACGTTGAACAAATTTCTCAAACACCAATTGAATTAAGAAATGATGATGCCATTTCAAATATAAATTTAAATATTACAATAATTGATCAACCTATTGAAAACACAATGAATATACTAAATATTGAAGAAAAATAATGTGGAATTAACCAATTTTTTATAATGAAGTGATTTACCATTGAGAACACCTAAAATTTTATGCAAAATCCCTAAGATTTTAATTAAAATTAATGAGAATATTTTAAAACCAATAGTTCATAAGATTCTTGAGTGTACATGTAAAATAAATGTTGATAAAATATTTAAAATATTATTTGAAAACTTAAAAAATAAGATAAATTAGTTTTTCAAATAATGAAATTTTTGAAGTTTAGACCCATCATGAAGATTCTTGCCCTAAGAACATAAAATACTAAGAGTGGAAACATTGTTATAGAAAAAAAAATAATAATGCATATGAAATAGTGGGTTTGATCTCATGTACCAAATATTTTAATGTTACATGATGTGTAATTACATCACTATAGTAATTAATCAAACAAATAAATCTCACTTAATGACAAAAATAACTCAAGCACTCAAAATAAGTAGAAAAACACTAATAAAATATATGGGAGGTGTGAAAGAGTTAAGGACCCAAATAGAAATAAACTATATGAACATTATCTAGTAGGCTCTCATGCAAAGAAAAAATCATAGTTAAATCCTTAAATAACTAATTAAATAAATTTAGAAAAATAACACAATATTATCACCTAACCAAAAATATGTTAAAAAAAAGAATTGGTTATCAAAATTGTGAACCACATCCAAAGTATTTTTTAATATGACTCAAACATATTTTTTCTCCAAATTTATAGAGATGTATTCTTAAATAAATATTATATAAAGGTATATTCTTTGGGGGAATGGATTTCGGCCAAAATTTTGAATTATGGCACAAGGCAAGTGTAGTGAGAACAATAGGATATGATGAAAGCACAAGTTATTTTGAAAAAGTGAAGGCACCTTCATTGATTTCTATACGAGAAATTAACATTCCATTGGGCCAAAGTATTTAGAGAAGGACTTATTTCTAGAGAAAAAGAGATATACACACAAGCTCGAAGAATGGCAGTATAGAGGAATCGCCAATCTAAATTATGATAATGATTGGATTGAGAGGAATGGAAGGGAAGGATCAAAGGGAAAATTTGGTGAGCATTATGGGACGGAATCCTTCAATACCAAGGTAATCATTATTAACACAAGGGTGTTCAATAATGAACTAAGAGACTCAAGGAGAAACCTATCTTCACTAAATGGGTAGGCACTCAAATACCATGGGAGAAAATGTATAAGTAGTGGGAAGATCGATGGGGACTGTAGGTATGCATAAAATCCCTTCCAAATGGTTTTATTCTAGTTGAATATAGTTACAAAGAGTTAAAAATGATTTTTTGAATAAAAAGTTGTTAATGTTAGATCGGTGTGGTTTTACATAACTGATTGGAAGCCCAACTTTAATTTTAAATCACAATATGGGAAAATTTGTGATGTGGATCAAACTATTTAATATACCTTCACAATATTGGGATGTGGAGGCTCTAAAATAAATTGGATATGCTCTTGGATCCTTCATTTAGGTAGAGGAAAATTTCTTGAAGGGAGCATTTGGGGCCTATCTAAGAATTTTTGTGGAAATCAATCTCAATTCAACCATTTGGATGAATTATAAATCATAACAAAGTCGGGTATATGGAGTCAAAAGATAGAAATAGAAACTAATCCAACCATTAGTGGCAAGAAGTAAACTAGAGATAAAGTAGGGATCAAAAGTTAGACTCTAAAAATGATTAGAGTAGATAATGAAACAAAGGAAATTGGGGTAGAAGGAATGGAAGTGACAAACACATAAATTAGGGTACACCCTGAAATGTACATAAAAGAGTTAAGGCCATGAAAATCTCCTCCATCTAATGCAATAGAGGAGATTCAAAACATTATCACCAATGGAAAAAGATCGAGCTTTCAAATGGAACAATAAGTGAGGACTCAAAAACTATCAAAAGGTCTACAATAGAATACTTCAAACATCTGATAAATAATTTCGAAGGATCCAATTTTCTCTTTCATAATCAAATTATAGAAATCATACCAAAGCTAGAAATGGAAGAGAAAAATAAGATGTTGGTGGAATCATTCACAAAAGAAGAGATCAAGGAAGAAGTAAAGAAGCTCCACCTAGACAAAGATCCTAGCCCAAAGGGTTTCTCTATTGGCTTCTTCTGTAAAGAGCGGAACTCTTTAAAATAACATTGACAAATACTTTAAATAACATAAATTATATTCAAAATATAGTCGTCATCTCATTCATTTAGACATCAAAGAAACCAGTCGATTACAAACAACAACATAAAGTCGATAAGATAAATTCATATTCAATTCCAGTCTAAATACATACATGTGTCATATTACACAATTTAGAATTCTAAATATAGTAGATGATAATAATATCAGTTACAAATCGAGACTTAGGCATTCAATCGCCTTAAGCTCTTCATTACATAATAAAGAATATATAAAGCATAAAATAAGATGTCATCCGTTGATCTTCCATCTAAAAGAAAATCTTCAAATAAGAAGATGAGAACAAGGATCGGGCACTTTTTCCACCCAACCTCGAAGCTTACACTTCCCTGGAATTCCTTAGTCAATCAAGAAATACTCGACCCTACACGAATCGCTTAGCAAGAAGCAGTCTACGAGCAAGATGGAATCTAGTGCATGCCTAGTATAACTAGTAAAACTACAAGCATTTTCATTTTTATAAATCATTTAAGAAACAAGCAAGTTTGATACTAGGATATGGTAGAGAGTTCAATAAATCCATCTATTTCAATGGTCCTTAAGTTACTTGGCCAAGTAAAATGTCATGCACGACAAATAAAGCAGTTTTGGAAAAGGAAAACTGCACTCTCTATTTACCCATATTCGGCACCCGTCCCGGAAGGTAAATTTCCCCAAAAACATTACATGCAAAGTCATATATCAATCATGCATGGTCTAAACAGTCAAACACAATCTTTTGAAAACAAAAAACTAAAAACTTGTTTGAAGTGATAACAGTTTAAAAAGTTGTTTCTTTTCATTGTTTAAATCTATAAAAGACATAAAATTAATAATTTACATTGAGTAAATCCAATAACCAAAATTAATGAAGGTGTATCTCTAGTATGCAATTAAATACATATAAAACAGTCACACAAGAGCACACATTCATTCGTTTGTACTCATCTATTTAATACTATTTCAAGTTCGCTCTTGTTGTTTCCTAAGTAAATCATATTTAAATTTAAACGGTTTATTTTCTGTTTAACATACTTTCACAAAATAAATAAATAATTACTCAAACAGATTAAAATAAACTCATTTTAATTTTTGTTTTGATTGTTTTGTTTCAATGGCAAAAATTCAGTGTTTAAATATCTTGGTTTCGAAAATAGTGTTGAATTTTGAAGCTATTCTATCAAATGATTTTTGTCTGAATTCTTTTCAAAATAATTTCAACTACAATTTTTTGTCAACAAAAGTAATAAATTCTCTGTTTAAGATCATTTTTGAATCAAAATTTAAAGTCGTTTTATGTTTTGAAATTGTCCCTAAATTTAATCATCTATCTTATTTGTGATTCCAATCAGAATTTTCCTAAAATCTTTTGTTTCTAAATTGTTTAATATTCTGGAAAATAAATACAGTCTGATTTGTTGAAAGTTTTCAATAAAATACAAAGAAAATATTTGCAAACAAATCTGTTGATCATTTCTCTCTACTTTCATTAAACAGAGATTCTCTTCTTCCAATTTTAAACTAAATATTAGAATTTAGAAAAGAACTGTAGAATTTTTAATATTCAAATTCTGGAAATGTAATTGTGAATTTCCTCTGTTAATATCTGAATGTCCTCTGTCTCTTCTAATTTTATTTATTTCTTCTTGTAGCTTTTATCTCCCTGCTTTTTGCACCCCTTATCTTTTACTGTTGCCTGTGGAGTGAATGGAATATCAAACTTGAGGACCTGCGCATGTATCTTGCTAGCTGCTCTCACTGCCTTGCCAGTGTGTGGGTGAAGGGACCAGTCCTAGTCGTGTGGAGTGAAAAGGGAAGAGGGGAGGTTGTGTGTGCCTTCTCCCAGGCCACACCTTCTCCTAACAATTCTTGCACACCTCTCACAGGCCATGCCTCCTTGCTTCCTGTCACTTCTCCCTGTACGTGGTGAAGGGAATATGTGAGGGTTGTGTGGGTTGGAGAGTCTTCTCCTGCTGCTTGGAAGGATCTTAACCCCCTCTAGTTCTCCACTGCTGGTTGTGTGACCTATGAAGGAGTCTCCTCTCTGCCACTCCTCCCTCTTGGATATTACTCTCTGTCTATTTTATTTTTTTGCTCAAGAATAGTAATACGAATTTCTTTGGTTAAGATTAAAAACCAATTTCCTGCTCCTTTCCCAATTTTGAAATTCCTCTGTATATATCCTTCTTCTTTTCATGCATTGTTTTAAACAAGGAAAATGAGATCCACAATCTATTCACTCATCTCTAGATCAATTCTCTCATCTCTCAGTTCTAGATTATTGAATGCATCTCCTCTTTTTGAAGATATTTCTTCAACTTGTAAACTAGAGTTCTAAATTGAATGCAAATTTCAAAGTGTACATAATTTGTTTTTCTCTTTCTTTTCAATTCTTGTTTTCAATAACTCTATTTGAAATATTTATTCAATTTCCTCATTTAAATATTTTCCTATTTCATAATTTTCAATCAAAAACAAATAATCTTTAAAACCCAACTTTATTCATTTAAAGTTTATTAATTTTTGAAATAAAGCTAATTTTTTAAATTTTGAAATACTAACATATTATTTTCAATCAATAATAAAATATTTAAACAAGCAATCCAATCATTTAATTTAAATCAATTTCATCAAATTTAAGCAAATTATCTTTTAAATCACATGCATTTTTCACAATTTTTGAGAAATTACATTAAAACTTGATTTAAAACTTGCAAACATGATAAACACAAAATACATTAAAATATTATCTATGTGAGTGTGTGAGATTCCATCAACTCATAAACATCAATCCACTAAACAACTCTACCTGACCGTTGTTCTCGCCTTCAATCACATTCACCTGTTCCTGCTTTCACTTGCACTCAATTTTACATTAGCAATGATAAACCCTGAAATTAATATAAATGCATTTCAAATCGTAATAATTGAATTTCAATTTAAATTTCATTTCAATTTAACTTTCATTAAAATAATCATTTAATTTCAATTTAAACAGCGACATCATAATTACTAGTTGCATTTAATTAATCAAATAAAATCTATACATGACACTTCCATAAACATTGTCATATCATTAGCAAGGAGATAGTGGAGGCAATTGAAGACTCTCGTAGAAAAGGAAATTTGTTAAAGGATATCGATAATACCTTTATAGCACTAATACCTGAGAAGGAGCATGTCATATCATTGGATGACTATCAACCCATATCATTATGTAATAACTTGTATAATTTTTTGGAAAATGTAGTAACGAATAGGCTTATGAAGATTCTTTTAGATTTATAGCAAATGAACAAACAAGGTTTGTGTCAGGAAGACCAATATTGGAAGGTGTAATCATAGCTCAAGAAGCAATTCACTCTATCCAACAAACAAGTAAGCAAAAAATGTTAGTTAAGTTAGATATAAATAAATCATATGATAGAGTGGACTAGAGGTTCCTCTTTGGGGTTGTTAAGGCCTTTGGATTTGAATAAATGGTTGGATTGGATTTTTAATTTTATTGCAAGACCAAGATATCCAATGGACTCAAAAATAGAACACCTAAAGGTTTTTTTGCGATTTGTAGAGGGCTTAGACAAGGGGATCCTTTATCCCCTTTTCTATTTCTTATTGTGGAAAATGCACTAGGGGGGGATGGTGAATAAATCTTGAGAAGAAATTAAATTGGAAGGAATCCAAATCACCAACAACATCACCCTAGTAACTCACTAGAATTTTGTTTATGATATTATGCTTTTTAGGGCAGCAGAAAGGAAAGAATCCAAAAAGATGAAGGAGCTCTCGAATGCATACTTAGAGGCCTCAAGTTAGGAAATAAATTTTGTGAAGTTTTATGTCTTCTTTCTCTCAACTCAAGCAAGGAAATAAAAGAAGATAGTAAGAGTTCTGAATTTTAAACAAGACAATTTTTTGAATACTTATTTTGGCTTACCTCTAGCCCTTAGACTTAGGCCTAACAATCTATGGGATCCTTTGTTAGAAAAATTATTCAACAAGGTAACATCTTGAAAAGGAAGAAGGCTCACTTGGGCAAGAAGAATCATAATAATTAGTCATATTAGCTCACCTTATCTACTGAATGGGTATGTGCAGGACCATCAGGAAAAAATAGGCCCTTAAGTGGCAATGAAAATTCAGAAATCAAAGTAAGGAAACTTGACGTAAAAAATTGAATAAGTTATCTATATTATTTCAAAAATATGTAAGAATAGAATCTGTAGAAAATTGAATGTAGTTTCTAAACTACTAGGTTTGCTTCTTCTTTTTAAAAAAAAATTTGGTGAAAATTTGAAATTTCAATGCAATAGTACTTAAATTTCAAGGAAAAAATAAGAAGTAGGTGTTTGTCTGACCACCCTAACCACAATAAAATGATAATATATTTTTATAATATTTTAGATATAAGTAGAGGACTCATGTCCCGATGTGATGCATATTTTTTTGTAATTTTTTTCCAAGTAAATAATTAATTATGAATTTTTTATTACAACTTTTAAAAAATATAAAAAATTGTATGTTTGACCACCTTAACTTGGTCAAAACATCATGAAATTCAATTTTTTTTCAATCTTATAGTATGCAAAGAATAGAATGTGACACATGTTTTGAATTCAAAAAATGTGATACCATTTGAAAGCTATAGATGTTTTTCAATCAACCTATCAATCAGGACTTTAGTCGTAATTCAAATAGAAATGAATAATAATTATTTATGAAATTCAAAGTAAAGCATAATTTATATTGGTGGAAATCTGAGAATCTCCTTTAAAAACCCTTTTCATTTCATCAATTTTGGGTTAAAAAAAAAGTCGGCAGCCACATGGGCCATCATATCACTTACATATCGCCACTTTTTGGCCCATCATGATCCTACACATACCTAAATGTCATGTTTCACCTTTCCAAGCAGAAAAAAGAAAAAACTAAATCAATTGATGAGGAAATTCTTTTCGCAAGGATCCTCAAATAGAGAAAAAAATACCTTTGATTGCATGGGACAAGGTCTACACATCAAAAAAGGAGGGTGGTGTATGCATCAAAAGCTAGATGGCCCAAAACAAAGCATTAGGGTCAAGATTGGTGTGGAGAATAGTTGAATAGAAAAATTTGAAGTGGGTAAGAATCCTTTAAAACAAATACTTGTATAGAAGCGATTTAGCCAAGATATTGACAACAACAAATTTCCCTAGGGCTTCAGGATATGGAACTTTATGATTAGTTGCAAATATTTGATTACAAACCATCTAACTTAGGACATCCATGAAGGGCATGAGGATCTCTTTTGGGAAGATTCATGGGGAGATTACCAACCTTTGGTTTAGATAGGAACCCTAGGAGGTGTTGGTGGAAGGGCTAATTACCTGGGTGTGGAAGAGTTTGTAAGGGGCGAATGTTTTTGCAAGGGAGAAGGAGGTTCTTGGAATTATTTTGGGAAATAGGAGCATAACAATCCGAAGGGGGAAAGATACATTAATATGGAATGATTCAAGGAGTTTCCAATATAATTCAAAGGATGGCTATAGGATTGTTTCTAACAATGAAAAGGCAATTAAAATTCCTATGTACCTCTACTGAATAAATTATTGTCTCCCAAAGGAAAGAACCTTTGCATGGGTAACATTGCAGAAGAAGATCCTTACAACAGATAGAATCATAAAAATGGGCTATAACAACCCTTCTCAATGCCCTCTTTGCAAGTGTTGGGAGTAGAAGGTAGATAACCTACTCAGTTGCCAATTCTTAAAGGAATGTTGGAGGTGGCTTTGCGCAAAGTTAGGTTTGTAGAGTGCTCTACCCAATGACATTTTAAGCCTATTCAAATCCTGGCCACATCCAAACAAAAGCATAGTTTTATCTTGCTTATGGATCATTGGCCCATGAATTCTGATATGGGAATTTTGGAAGGAGGGGAATGGGTGCTGGCAAGAAGTTGAGTCCACTTTTTGGCCAAAAAGTGGAAGTGTTTTCGCTGATTTTCAAAATTTGACACATTGATCTTAAAATTTGAAGCACTTAGAGATGGAAACTTCAAAAAATTCACTAATCATAAAATGTATTTCTCGAAGTCTAGTTTCCAAATATGTAATTTATTTCAATACCCAGATTGTACAAATTGAGTTTCAATAGGCGTTTCTAAAACCACTATTTAAAAGTCATTTTTCTTACCATACCATGCACGTGTACGACATCCATATTTTGACCTAAATTATCGTATTTTTCTAAATCCTTTTGGGAAAAGATTTGTGACTCACTGAAGCTTGTTTTCGATATTTTTTTGTAATTTTTTATTGAATATTTTATTTTTTGTTAATATTTTATTAGGCATATTTGTCGTTTTAAAAAATCATCGTGTACGACATGCATAAGATGACCTAAACTTATCATTTTTTGATTTTATTTTTTTTAAATTGAAAAGAATTGTCTGAAGTTTGTTCTTGTGCAATTCGTTCATCAAAATGTTATGTTGATCAAAAGTTATTAAAATAGTAAAAAAATTTGATATTTAAAATTTATGGACTAGTTTCATCATAAATTAATTGAAAAATAGAAAAAATAATCCAATTGTAAAAAAAATTACATATTTGGAATCTACATTGTCTCATCTAAAATGGGTTTTAATTTCGTCAAAAAATTCTACAATAAAAGTCGTTAGCCATATGTCCAAACTCGGTATTTTCCTCTGGTATTGTTAGAACCTTCAACTTGTAGGTCAAACCAGGTTGAAGGCCTAGGTTCAGAATCCCAATATTTTTCCCGAACAAAAATTCGAGGTAAAAACCCGACCTCAAAGCAAAACCAATTTCAAATTTTAAAAATTTATTAAAAAATCATTTTTTATGCTTTTACAAAACGGGATCACATTTTGAATTTAAAATAGAATTTCCATTTTGAAATTTTTCAAAACGGGATCCCGTTTTGGAAATTTTCCAAAAATGGAAATTTAACGAGATCCCATTTTTTTTATTTTAGGCTCGAGATTCCAAACCTAAACGGGATCCCGTTTTTGCAATGTCGATTTCATTTTTTTTGGCTAAGGCAAAAACTTCCACATTCCGTGGACTCAACTTCTTGCACTTACTCGAATAGAAGGATCTTTTATAACAAAGAAATGAGTATGTCATCTTTCCTAAATATGGTAGAGGTAGCAACAGTTGAAACTTAAAAAAAAATTGCACTCCAGGTATCGACTAACAAGTTTTGGTCAACTTGGAACAATAGAATAGTGAAGGAGTGGTATGATATCTATTCTTATATTTTGGTGCATGTGGTAAAGAATCAAAAAGGACAAGATGGGCCTCCCCCGCTACAAGGTCGGTATAAGTTGAACTTGAATGGTGCCACTAGAGGAAACTCAAGTGCTTCTGGGGTAGGGTGTGTAATCTAGATTAGAAAGGGAAAAAATTATAGTGCATCCATACCACTAAATAGAGGAACAAGCAATGAGGTTGAATTTCAAGCCCTAATAGCTAAACAAAAATTGGGTCTCAAGAAAATTTAAAATGCATCAAAATAGAGGGTGACTCGGTGATAGTAATAAATGCAGTCAGATCAAAATTGACCCCAAGTTGGAAGTTAAGAGCATTTCTAAATGTAGTTATGGCATCAAATAACATGAATAATGTGGGATATTCTATGGCCAAGTAGATCATCAAGAAGGTTGAAAACTCTTTTCTTCATATCCTCCTTTTTTGTATTCAATTTCTCATGCAGTTCCTGAAACATAGAAAATAAGGTTCACCCCCGAAATGGTGGTAAAAGGGAATGAATGGACCTACTTCTCTAATTACATTCAAGGAAATGAGATCCAAACCATGAAATGACTAACAACCCTTAGATGAGCCAAATCAATTTATGAATCAAAAAATTTCCTATCTATGCAAGGACGGGGTTATGACTAAATTGCACTTTGGAGAGAAAGATTAAAATCATCAAAATTACAAGCTACAAAGTGCATTTAGAAGCTAAATCATAATACTAATGGAACCTATAGAATTTAGGGAGAGTTTGGAAGGGATAAATGTTGTGTACCTGTCACCAAAGATGCTTTTTCAGACCTCACTAAGTACTCATTCACCCTATGGTGAATGGCTCCTAGCCAAGGCTCCTCGAATTAGTTTTTAGGTTCTATTCTTCTATGTTTGCGCTCCAGATTCCAGTCGGTCACTATCGAAAATCCAAAAATAAATCCTATAGCTCAATTTTCATGACTTGATAACTTTTCTTGCAACTTTGACAACTTTGCAACTTTCTTCAATCTTTCTTTTCACTTGATCTTCAACCTAAAATTTTCAATCACACATCAAAAAGAGAAAAAGTTTTTTTTTAGGGAATGGTGGTTTTCCTTGTTCAAACCCCATTTTAGTAATTAAACCTTGAAATGAATAAAAGCATGAAAAGAATTATGAATGAACAAATGCAATTTCACAACTCACCAAACCTTATTTGAAACCTTAAGGTATAAATCTTCAAACTTGCATGAAGTGGCCTCAATGAATGTAGATCTTGATCATGAAACTTGATGTGAAACAATGCCTTTTGAATACATATGAATTGATCTTGATCACTACGTCAACATATGAGCTCAAACAACATGCATGATGCAATACATATTTGACATGACAATGGAATCTTCATTGTTGCAATAATTTTCTTCAAATCTACTCTTGAATTCCTTCTAAATACTCTTATGAAAAATTTAATTTGTTATGTGTCTTATCTTGAAATTCTAGGATGAACACAGTGAAATAACCTCTTATTTATACATAACTTGAGATTAATTCCTAAAATTCAAATATCACAAGATGACATTGAATTATAGATATGAAATCATTAAAATACTGCCAAAAACATATTCCAAAGAGGGGTCCTAGGTCTAAGCGAGGACCCATTCACCATAGGGTGAATTGGTCCTAGGCCACTTACCTAGGACACACATTGGACAAGGTGAAATGTCGTATGAAAATAGGGTCCTAGAACCAAGTGAGGACCCATTCAGCCTATTAAAAATGGGTCCTAGGTCACTTACCTAGGACACACATCTTCCAAAGTTAAGTGGTGTGAAATTCCATTTATGAATGTTAGGTTTTATCCCTCTAAATTTGCATTTAATTGGGATTGGATTTGAATTAAAGGGGCCAATTAAGGAAAATTAACCTCAATAGCTTATTAAATCCCTAGATTAATGTGAAAGTGTAAAGATACACCTTACAACACTCTAAATAAGGCACAATTAAGTCCATTTTATTAAAAGGGGCCCTAAACTTAATGTGAATATGTAAAACATATTACAATGCTAAATTAAGGAATAGTTAAGATTATTTTATTATTAATTATTTGGAAATTAAATGTGAAAAAGGGATACTTTTCCTAAACTACATTTTTCCCCCACTTTAGTGAGAGGATGACCTCATGTCAAACTCGCACTAAAGTAGACATTCAAGACACTTATGTATGCAACAATGACAAAGATACACAATCATACAACATCAAATCCCAAGAAGATCAAGCCTAGATGGTCTAACGTGATGTGGAACACATCTAAGCCATTAGTTTTGTTTTGTCATGCTCACTTTAGGGTAGTGTCCAACCTCAGGCTATCCACTAGGTGAGTATCCCAAAAGGGTGGAAAATGAGAGAATCATATTAGGCTCTCGTACCATATCAAAGCTATCCTCCTGACAAATTCAATAAGGCGCCACAATACAAGGCAAGGATCCAAAGGCAAGCAAGGTGTGTTATGCTTGGTGGCCTTGAATTTAGATTTTGAGCTTCATAGGGCTTAACAAGATATGTTATGCTAAACACCTATGAATAAGGCAAGGCTCCACTAGCAAGCAAGGTGTGTTATGCTTCATGGCCTTGAATTTTAGGGTTTTGAGCTTCACAAGGCTAACAAGCTACATTATTATAACACTTATGAACAATAATACTAGTAAATTTTTTTGTTCAAAGTGTTTTCTTCTTAGTTTGTGTAAGGTCTTCTTCTAAGGGAACATCATGCATAATCTCTCCAAGAGAGGACAAGTCAAGAGTAAAAGATTCACAACTTAGGGAATGCAATGTGGCGCATTAGTGCCACTAAGAGGAAAGTTGTACGCTAAGAAATATCACACTCTTGGAGGACATCAAATCCAATGACACCACCAAGAAATGGACGCATCATAGGGAAAAAGGAAATAACACCATGAAACATGATTAATGTCAAAACATATTATCAATGTATGCCCCCACTTTAAAGCAATTTCTAACACCATTTTTATGATCAATTGCTTTAAAGTAGTCAATGTTCAATCCTAAGACATGAGAGCTTCCTCAAAAATCGTTATGCCAAGTCATATGTTTTTCAAAATAAAGCTACGTCATGAAAAAGGAAGGAGGGGTTGCCCCAAAAAAATACATAAGGGGTCTATGGATTTGAGGTCAGTATATCTTTGCTACAATATTGTTATAGAGCTCGGAAATGTTATCATTCCCCAAATACTCATAGAACTTGAAGAATGACACAAAGAGCGAAAAAAAAAAAATTGTTTTAGGTCAACATGGAAGAGACCTAAATATCTCGACGCCTTGCATCATCCCCAAAAGAAAAATACAAGACAAATGAAAAGATAAAAAATTTATGACATGGAGAAGAATGTAGATACAAATAGAAGTATGCACATGAAGAGAGAGGCATCAAATAGAACAATACATGGATCACATTACACACATGCAATCACATAAAGAAGCATAAAAAAGAAAACATAAAGCAAAAGACTAGTAGGGCACATGTGAGTCAACCTATTAGCAGGTTTTCTACATCCTAATCTTGTTTGGTATATGTAGAAGTTGGACAACTAGCCAAAGGGACAATGACAAGTTCCAAAACTAGGACAAGGCTATCTAACTCCTTGCCCCCACTAAGTGTAGGCCAAGGATGAGCCGAGATAAGTGATGATGATATGTTTCTCCTTGCAAAAAGGAAATGATTTGCGATGAAAGTAAAACATGCAATAGTAAGTATGCTATGATCCTACAACTATTACATGGCAAGGAGCAGAAACTAAGGTTATTGATTATAATGAGTAAATAAAGTATCAATTTGATGCATATCTAATGAGATATTCCCACATGTAGTATCTATCAATTCAGGATGCACCAAAGTTAAATTTGGCTTGAAAGAATCTTTTGTAAGAGTGTTGATATAGAGTGAAGGCTTGTTTGTTTCTTTCGAGGGATAATAACCAAGACCATTAGTCATTTCTTGTGTTTTAGGCTCTATAGGGACATGGATACCTTGTTCTCTAGCACCACATACTTTTCCACTATAACCAATTTGTTTCATAAGTTCATAACCTCTTCCATAAAGCTTTTTCATTTCTTTTGAATTCAGTGGTTGCTCATAATCAACTTCATCAAATTTTTCTATGTAATTTGCTTCTTCTTCTAAAGTGGTTGAGGTGAATTCTTTTGAATTTTGTGTTGAAATTACTGCCTTTTATTTTCCCTTGTCAAACTCTTTTGGTATGATCTTGTATTTCCCATGAATGTAGGTGTGAAATCTAAGGAACCCCAATCATCTTCCAATAGATTTGTAACTTTTTCAATATGCTTTTCTTTGTCTTTCTCTTGCATGGGTTCCACTTGTGTAGTTGGTGTCAATTTTTCAAAGGATTTTCCTTACCTTTCTCAATGTTCAAACAACTGTTTGGTTCAAGATCAGCTTTGATTCTATACATTTTTTTTGTAGACATACTTCATTTTACGATGAAGGGTAAAAGGCACCTCATTCATTGCATGAATCTAAGGCCTTCTTAAAAGAAGATTATATGAAATATTGTGAGGCATAACATGGACCAGGGTTTGCAATGTAAACTTTCCAACTTTAATAAGTAATGTAATCACACCAAGCGGTTGTTTTCCTACATTATCAGACCCATGAATAGATAAAGAATCAGGTTGAATTTGTCTTTTGTCTACTTCAATCTCATTAATAAGGTTTATGCTACACACATTAAGTTCCCAACCATTGTCAAAAAGGGTTCCCTTTATCTCAATTTTATTAACAAAGGCTATTATCATGAAAGCTTCATTTTGTTTTTTCTCTTCCAACGAAGGTAACTCATCTTGATGAAAATTAATGTCCAAGTCAACTAGAGTTATAGCTTGAATTTTGACTGCCACATAATTTGATTGCACACTAGGAGGGGTAGGAACTTGTTGTAAAGCACTTTCAAGCATGTTATGATAACTAAGTGAGGCTTGAATAAGGTCCCATAAGGATATCTTAACAAGATTATTCTTAAGTTTTTCAACAATATCATACTCCTTTCCACTTTGTACAGGAAAACGAGGAGCACTAGGCAAGATAGGTTGAGGCAATGGGAGGGATGTTGGAGTTGTTTTTCTTGGTTGTAGATTGTTCCTAGTGCTATATGTATGAGCAATGGTATTTAAACTCAGTTATTGTGAAATATTATCATTATCATGTTTCTCTATAGGTGGTTCTAAGATAAGCATAGGTTTGTTTTGAACTTGTGGTTTTCATGAGGGTGGATAAATGATAAGTTGAGGCTTAGGATATCACTGCAAGGGATATCTAATGTGCATAACATCAAAAGACTCATCCTTATTTTAATGATATCTTATTGAAGGGGAGTCTAATGTCACTTCATCATCTCCATCTAAGGAAGCCACATCACTAAAAATTTTGAAAGACATGTGTCAATGTTCTCATTTTATTGCACCATGATATCTTCCCTAGTAGGAGAGTTTTTAGGAGAGCTAAAAACTAGATGTCCATGACATTCAAAGGTTGGTTCCTCTAAAATGACTTCATCACAAGTAAGTGAGTTATCAATGGTTGAGTTTTCTTTCTTATCAATGATGGCATTCTCTTGTTCAATAATATTTTCCCTGGGGGAAGAGAGACAAATAGGATTCTCATGACTCTCATCGATTGGGTCATCTAACACCAAAATATCTTCATCACCAATAGGAGAGATATTAGGAGAAGGCAAAATTTTCTTGTTATGATTGTCCATAATTTCATCCTTTTTCTCTAAGCTCTCATTCTCTTGTGCCATAATATCTAACCTAGTAGGAGATCTTTTAGGAGAGGAGAAAATAAGAGGTTCAGCACATTCCATGGTTAGATTTTGTAAAGTAATTTCATCAATAGGGGAGGCATCAACAGAAGAATGTAACTATGATTTTCATGCTTACCAATGATTGGATCCTTTTTTTCAAATAGACCTTTCCAAATGTTAGGGACATTAGGAAAGAGAGAAACAATATTATAACTCGCAATCATTGGATCTCTTAACACCAACATATCCTCTCCACAAATGTGATTTTCATGATTGTCCATGATTACATCCTCTTTCACTAAATCATTCTCACAATTAGGGGATGTGTTGGAAGATGAATAGAGACTATGTAAAGTAGTGTCAATGATCTCATCTTCTTGTGTCATAATATTGTCCCAAGGGGGAGGAGGAGAGGGACAAACAAGACTTTCATGATTATCAACGAATGTATCTTCTTTCACCAAGATACCTTTGTCACTAATAGGAGAGGTATCAGGAGAAGAAAAATTATGGTTTCCATGATTGTCTACAACTTGTATCTTATTGTATCATATCATCCTCACAAATGGGAGAGATAGTAGGGTTTGAGTGAGTGATACACAAGGTGATATTAAGGATTGTGTCAATGGATTGTTTCTCTTGCTCTAAGATGTTCTCATAACTAGGAAAGATAGTGGAAGGATGGATAACATGTTTCTTAATGACCTCATTTTTTTCTCTAAGTTTAACTCGGAAGAGGGGATGTTGTACTTATGCAATCCATTCTTAACCATATCAAAACCACATCTCTTAAAAGGAAACATGATAACATGAAAAGGTAAGCTATCTAACTTATGCAATGCTTCTGAAATGTCATGATGGTTTTTGCTACTGAAATGATTTTGGAATTATTTAAAAATGACTACACTAAATGGATGTTTAGACCTAGATGCATAAAACAAAAAAAAATGAAACTTTCTGGACTGGTACTATAGGTTACCAGCAAGCCTAGGAAATGCAAAAAACCACGAGAAAGCTCAAAAAAGTTGGTTTTTGTAGTCCTCCAAGGACTCATTCACCCAATGGCGAATGGGTCTTGGTATAGGGTTTTCTAAAATTGAAAAATGAAATTTTTGAGTGATTATATGTGTTTTCTATTTCAGATCTCAGACTGGTATTTACATAACATAATTTTCTAGAATTTGATGTGTAAATGCAAGTAAAACTAATGACAAATGATGAACTATGTGACACTTTTTGAAATGAAATTTTGATGCAAATTTTTGTTGAATATGACTGATGAAAATTAAACTAACATGCTAACACTATGCAAAATTAATGTAATATGCCTGCAAAAAAATTGAATTTTTCATTTTTAAACAATGCAAAAATGCAAATTTAAACCCCTATATGCAATGCAAACTAATGCAATTTTGACAACCCTAGATTAAATGCAAACTAATGAAATATAATTAAAACTAATGCAAATCCTATATCTAGGGTTTGAATGCACTCCAAATTAGAAAATTTATAGTGTAAGATTGTCAGGTTCACCAAAATGAAACATAGAAAATAAGGTTCACCCCTGAAATGGTGGTAAAATGGAATGAATGGACCTATTTCTCTAATTACATTGAAGGAAATGAGATCCAAACCATGAAATGAATAAAAAACCTTAGGTGAGCCAAATCAAGGTATGAATCAACAAATTTCCTATCTATGCAAGGAGGGGGATATGAACTAAATTGTACTTCGGGGAGAAATATTAAAATCATCTAATAAACTCCAAATTACAAGCTATGAAGTGCATTTAGAAGCTAAATCATAATACTGATGGAACCTATAGACTTTAGGTAGAGTTTGGAAGCGATAAATATTGTGTACCTATCACCAAAGATGATTTTTTAGACCTCAATGAGAACTCATTCCCCCTATGGTGAATGGGTCCTGGCTAGTGCTCTTGAAAATCAGCTACTGGATTATGTTCTTCTATGTTTGCACTCCTAGATTCTAGTCGATCACTATGAAAAATCTGAAAAATAAATCCTATAGCTCAGTTTCTGTGATTTGACAAATTTTCTTGCAACTTTGATAACTTTTCAACTTTCTTCAATCTTTCTTTTCAATTGATCTTCAACCTATAATTTGCAATCACACATCAAAGAGAAAAATGTTGTTTGTTAGGGAATGGGGGTTTGCCTTGGTCAAACCTTGTTTTAGTAATTAGACCTTGAAATGAGTAAAAGCATGAAAAGAATGATGAATGAACAAATGCAATGTCACAACTCACCAAACCTTATTTGAAACCTTGGAGTATAAATCTATAAACTTGCATGAAGTGGCCTCAATGATTGTAGATCTTGACCATGAAAATTGATGTGAAACAATGCCTTTCAATATGCTTGAATTGATCTTGAACACTACATCAACATATGAGCTCAAACAACATGCATGATGTAATACATCTTTGACATGAAAATGGAATCTTTATTTTTGTAATAATCTTCTTCAAATATGCTCGTGAATTCCTTAGAAATTCTCTTATGATAGCTTCAAATTGCTAGGTGTCTTAGCTTGAAATTCTAGGATGAACATAGTGAAATAACCTCTTATTTATACATAACTTAAGATTAATTCTTGAAATTAAAATATCACAAGCCAACATTGAATTATAGATTTAAAATCATTAAAATACCGCCAAAAACATATTCCAGAGAGGGCTCATAGGTATAAGTGAGGACCCATTTTCCATAGGGTGAATGGGTCCTAGGCCACTAACCTAGGACACATGTCGAACAAGGTGAAATGTCATGTAAAAATAGGGTCCTAGAGCCAAATGAGGACCCATTCACCCTATGGTGAATGGTTCCTAAGTCACTTACCTAAGACACATATCTTCCAAAGTTAAGTGTTGTGAAATGGCTTTTATGAATGTCAGGTTTCATCCCTCAAAATTTGCATTTAATTAGGATTGGATTTGAATTAAAGAGGCCAATTAAAGAAAATTAACCGCAATCAATTAGTAAAGCCCTAGATTAATGTGAAACTGTAAAGATACACCTTACAACACCCTAAATAAGGCACAATTAGGTCCATTTTATTAAAAGGGGTGCTAAACTTCATGTGAATATGTAAAACATATTACAACACTAAAACAAGGCATAATTAAGCTCATTTTATTATTAATTATTTCCAAATTAAGTGTGAAAAAGGGATACTTTTTCCTACACTATAGTTCCTTTATTTTAAAAATAGAGTTTTTCTATCTTGAATGTATGTGCCTATTGAACCTGATTGATGGGTAGATGGTTCAAACACGATGCATTGGGGAGGTGGAAGTTGTGATTTAACCTTATTGTACACATGCATTAGTCAGATGTGATATTTATGTAGCTTATCAAAATCAACCTATAACTTTGTTGTCATTGCTTCACTAAATAAGGCAACAACAATAAGGTTTCTAGTGAGGTCACTTATGTCCCTTATCACCCGAGATTTACTTTTCTTAGGTGCAACTACCCATATTGCTAAGGTTTCATATTTTGTGTTGAATCTTGAACAAAAGTATAAATCATGAGCTTGTTCCTCAAATGTAAGCACGTTTTGATGTGTATCATTCCTTGTAATTGTGTCTAAGGAAGTGGTTGAAGCAATGTACCAACCTAGCAATAGAAAACATACAATTTATTATATGATTTTCCTTCTTTCCTTAGGTGTCATATTGTTGATATTAGATTCAACCTCTACAACCATCTTTTTTGTCATTACTTTTAATTCTAGAGATGAAACTTCTAGTTTTTTTATTCATTTTCCCAAAGAAATATTTATTTTTCTTTTTCATCAAAAAATCCCTAAACTCTTTGGATTTCACAAATTGATCATCTAGAAATATTATACAAGAATGTTCTCTAATAGTATTTACAACATCTCCATCTATCCTAAGATCCATTATCATCCTCTCTAGTGGTGCATCCTCAATTTGAATCCTAAATGGAGAGAGTAGAACCTAGTTTACCTTGTTAGAATGTGGCATGTTCTCCCCAATTTATTTTGTCTTTGAATAATGAACTAAGTAATCCACAAAGGGTCTTATAGAACTTGGTCTTTGTGGGGGATCCATTTGTGGGACACTTGACACTTTTGGCACTTTATTTTGATGCATGGGTTGTTCCACCTCTTATTCCCTTGGTGTTTCCTCTTCCCTAGTTGACCTCTAAGGTAATGTGTAGACTCTAGGAGCAAGATTGGATACATTATTAAGCATAGTTTGTACTCTGATAATGGGGCCTTCAATTTTTCAATATGGTCCTAGATAATTAGAGTTATCCCTTTTTCTCTATTAGTCTCCTTTAATAATTTGCATCCATTTATTCTTTCTTTTTTGTAACTTTGTATTTGAGACAATATTTCTTATTATTTCCTCCACTTTATCAAGTTCATGATAAAAATACGCACTTTTTGCATTCTCCTTAGCCTAATTTATGAAATTTTCTAGGTAAAAATTTCTCTTTTCATCCAATATCATTCTATAAGGAAGCTGCAAGGGATAAATCAACTCTAATCCCTCCTTGGTAGTAGCCATAAAATCAACAAACACAATTGTAGAAGCCAATAATGATCCTTAAATGGAGAAACCAATCTCCCCAATTATGGTTAATTCTTTCTTAATTTTTTCTTTTCTTAGGTATTGAAAAGTTCATCGCCCTCTCTAATACTCTGGTGGCACTCCTATATCCTATATTTTCCATTACTATCTACACAAAATATCCCTCAAATACAATGTTTTTTTATGTTGTACAATTAATTTTCCATATAGGTGTCCACCCTTGGATAGGCAATGGCACTTCTTCAACATCTTGAAACTTGAGTTGCATAGAAGGACTCCAAATAGGTTGACCTTTGTATACAAAAATATGATAGAGAAGGGAATACCACTTTAAAATATATAACTATGTTATCTTCCTTGATTGCTATTAAAATCTTGTGAATCCCTTCTACAAAAAATGTGGAAAAATTAATACTTTTGTTCAAATTTTTGTTTTGGATGTCAACTGCCACCATTAGCATATATATGAGCATGTGTTCCTTGCAATCTACACCTAAAACTTGATAAAGGGAAATGTAGGTGTTCACAAATTATTCTTCAAATGTTTCATAATTGAATGGATTTACTTCATCTCTGGTAAACCTCACAAGTTTTGTAATCTCTTATTCTATGATGAGGTAACCACATCACTTTAACTATGCTTATCCCTAGAATACTCTTTACATAGTGAATAAAAATATAATTGGATTTTTGCAACTAAATTTAGGTTAAACACTTCACAAATGAAAACTCTATCTACTCTGGTTAGCACACCACCTTTGTTATTCAAAATTTTCCTATATTTAGCATCATAGTTTCTAGCCATGGCTCTAATCATATCCATGTTTATGAATATATTGGGCACCACTAGCTTGCCCAATTCCAAATTCCAAATATTTGAAATTCGTCTTACAACATTGCAGCTTCTATAACCATATTTGAATAGGTCCCAACCCTGGACTAAAATGACTCCATCTATAACTACCTCAAATTTGTCAATTAACCTATCTGAAATAATTCTAGAACCTTATTCATATTTGGACTTGTTTAATGAACCTAGGATTTGACTAATGATTTCCTCCTCTAATCCCCATTTTGTTCTACCAACTTGGGATGGTGTTTGACTCATTTTAGGGTTGTGTTATAAAATTAGGGTTTATAATCTATTATATTAGGGTTTAATCTCTCAATAAAATTACCTTATATTACTTAGGAAATCCTAATTACATCCCTTAGATAGAAAAAAAAAAATTACAAATCACCAATAGGAAGAATTTTTACTTACCCATTTTTCAGCTCTTAGAAACCCTAACTTTTGTAGACATGGCTTCTGGAATAGATCCAATGACTTAATTTTCTCTTGTAGACAATTCTTGGCTTGTAAGATTGAATAATTGAATGAAACCATGTTGTGTACATATCATCGATGTGGTATGGATCCATCACCTCTATAGTTATGGCTCAAATAGGAAAAATATGCAAGTTATCATTAGCCATTCTTTAGGTTTGAATATCAATCATTGATCTTGGTGGGAACCTTTATAATTGATGGTCAACACATGACTTCATCTTATCACAAAATCAATTTGAAAAATCATTTTCCATGTTGCACCATGCAAGATACAAGCACTTCAATAGGAAATATCCACCTATAAATTTATTTCCATGTCATATGGTAGGTCTTGCATTCACCTTCAAGTATTCAAATGGAGTCAACAACTTGTATTTACCTTTCCATAGTGGTGTCATGTGTCAAAAAATCACATAAGCATAATTTTGAATTGCACTTACTTTTAGAACCTATGTATTATGAAATATATGTCTACAATAACATTATGGCATGTTTCTACCAGTCATCTTTGTCAACATTCACCATTGGTTGACTTTCTTGAATAGGCCCAAGTTGCATGTACTCCACTTGTCACGTACTGATTTTGTCGATTATTTAAATGCAATTATTAATCATGAGATTGTTAATTATAATGTTAGATGATTATTTAAAATTGAAATTGAAATTGAATTGAAATTTAAAATGCAATTGAGATGATTTGAAATGCATTTTTATGAAATTTGGGGTTTGTCATTGCTGATGAAAATTCGAGTGCAAGTGAATGCAGGAATAGGTGAATGAGAATGAAGGTGAGAACATCGATTAGGTAGAGTCGTTTTAACCATTAGATGTTTATGAGGATGATGGAATCTCACACACACACTTAGTTATTATTTTAATGTATTTTTGTGATGATTATACTTGCAAATTTAGAATAAGTTTAATTGATTTCTCAAATATATGTGAAAAGAATATGTTGCTTTAAATAATGATTTGATTATTTTTGTGAAGAAATTGATGTTATTTAAATAAATTGAATTCCTTGTGTCAATATTTTATTAATAGTTAAAAATAATGATGCTTTTATTCTAAATTAATAGAATAGACTTTTAATTGTGAAAATTTATTAAAATGTAAAATAGTGTTATTAATTTATTGGATATCTTCTCATTTGATAAATTAAAGAGGTAATATTTTCTTATAGAAATAGATAAATAACAAAATAATTTTTTGAAAACAAATCAAAACAAGCAGTACATTTGTAATCAAAATTGGAATTAAATTCAAATCAGTGGTTATCAAATTGAAAAGAAAATATCTTTCAGCCAAAATTGAATGCAATCAAAATTTAAACTTGGAGTCATAGCCAAATTTAGATTGGAGATCAAACATGAAAGGTGGATTTGGATTTGTGAATAACTCCAACAATTTTGAATGAGAATTGGCAGTCAGAGAGAAATTCGAAATTGGAAGAGGAGTGAGAAATCCATTTTTGAGAGCACAGGCAGAAAACAAAATGATGATTCATCTTATTTTGCATGCGCCAGTAGAGAAATAGCTTTATATGGAGATTAATTGCAAGATATTCATACTTCCCTATGCGTAGCAACAGTAAGGAGGAAGAGCAGAGGAAAAGAAAAGATTTCATTCTGATTTTATTGTTTATGTTGAGAACCATTGCCTTCAAAACCCACATGGCCAGGAGAGAGGGAATTCAAAATTAAAAAGAGTAGTTTATGAGCTCCCATGCGCAGGAGAAGGGAGTGGAAGGAAGGTGTGGTTCCTAGAGGGAACAGAACAACAATCTTCCCTCCTTAATACATAGGCAGCAGGAGATAGGAAGAGTAGCAAGGAGGTGCGTGTGGGGAGAAGGAAGAAGACAGGTGGAGAGAAGTCTTAGGGAGATAGCAGGGAGAAGTAGAGTGTGTAGGGAGAAGGTGAGAGTTAGGAAAAAATAAAAAACAAAAAAAAAAAATCCAAGGAGTGTAAACTTCATCTCACCCAAGTAACAGAAAGGAGCAATAGGGAGAAGACAAAGAAAAGAACAAAAGATAATCACAATCAGCAACAGGAAAAGAAAATTGACAGAAAAATATTCAATTTCTAGATTCAGGAAATTGCCACGTAGAAAAATTGAAAACCAATTCACGGTCAATTTAATAAGATGTTAAAATTCTTTTCTAATTCTTGTATTTTAATTTTGAATTGGAAAGAAAATCTCTATTTTTATCAATTTAGGAAAAGATCAAACACTAGATTTTATTTTTATATTATCTATTAAAAATTATCACTTTCTCCATTAAATTCTGATGAAATTTCAAACATCAAACTATTTTTACCAGAAAACCATTGAACAAGTTAAAAACAAAAAATTGTAGGATAAATTTGAATAGAAAACAATCAAAGACATTTGATTATTATTACACCTCTGGTTATTACTGTTATTATTTTGGAACTTCCTGTTTCCAAATCCAGGTTTAGTTTTCTATGTTTTATGAAACTATGCCAAGCCAAGAAAATACCCTCAAATGAGATTTTTCCACTTGTATTTGACTTGGAAATTCTGTATAAAACCAAATCAAAGCTCAGGGAAGACACACATTATACAAAAACACTAGCCCACATCTAGATACACATGGTCAAATAGCACATAAGTGCTACTTCGAAAGATTCATTTTTTTAAAAGATGCGGTACAAGATAAAAGTGCACTTGAATCAAATTTAGACATGTGTATGCTAGTAGGGACCCAAGTGGGGACCACTAAATGCACACATATAAAAGAAACTTAAGTGATTCTTTGACACACAAGCTCAAAATATTTGGTTGGTTCCTAGATCAATAGATCCAATTACCGAGCAATAATAGAATTCATAAGACACAACTTAAAGACTAGCAACAATTTAAAGAAGTCACCATACAAATAGAAAAATAAGTAACATCCCAAAGGGATTAGGGTTTAAGGTTTCAATGAATAAAACCTAACTAAACATGCATAGAAAACCCTAAAAAAATTCAATTCTCAACTTATTGCATCTCAATAAAATAGATTTCAAAAAGAGGGTTTCATAGTGGTAATATTTTCATGCATTCATTTTATTTTGAACTCTCTTGAGCTCAATTTGAGGTTATGCTTGACTTTGAATATAGGGTTATAGTATTTCTTTAATCTTCTTTATGTTTTACTATGGATCTTTCTTATACACTTGGCTCATATCATTTAGTGGCTAAATAAAGGCATAATTTTCACATGGGGAGAAAATATCCATGTACAAGTAAAAGGCTTTATAGGTACCTCATAGACTTAGATCAAAGATTCCCAACAAGTCAATTTTAGGGTAAAGGACAAAATTATTAGTAAGGATGTCCTTTTGAAGGTGAAAACCTATCCACTATCTTCCACATCCACTTATCTATATCCGTATCCTTAGCCATCTCCATTAAAAAAAATGAAAAAAAAAGGTTAAGAAAAACATTTTCTCAATGGTGAAAACCTGGTAAATAGATGCCTTGGGAAAGAACCATGACGAAAATATGGAAAATATGCATTGTGTGTAAATACCCCATTCATTTTTTCTCTACACTTAGGGGCAAGTTCATTTTAGTCATCCCCATCCTTCATTTGCTCCATCCAACATACCTCTTGTATTTGTTATATCCTATCCATTTCAATCTCTCCATCCTCCTTTAGATCTTGATAAAGAAAGGGGTTGATATTTACACATGCTTTAGACACCTCTTGGGACATTTTCTCCCATTATACTCCAATTGTTCATCCACATATCCTTCCATCCTTCCTCCATCCCATTATCCACATATCCTTCCATCCTTCCTCCCTTCCATTCCAATCCATCCATCTTATCCATGTGCACCTTCATGTCTATTATACTCTCATCATGGACTATCTTAAGCATCCTAGTGCCTCATCATACATGACATATCTAGAATGGGGCATCTTATTCCTTTGCAACATATTCCTTGGAGATCACATCCACACTTTCCCTCCATAAAACAATCATTTCATTCATCCCCTATCCAAAATCATCATCCCTTCCTCTCATAATCCTTCCATCTCCCAATCCTTCTATTCCCATCCTCCATCTTCCATCAATCCTTCCATTTCCCAATTCTTATCTTCATTATTCCCTCATCCCACAATCTTTGTGAAACAAATAAAAATAGAATGCGAGAAGAGGAGGGAAATAGGGTTCACCAAAATGAAATGATGATCTAACACACCTACTTTTTCTTTTAGTTTCATTAAGAAAAATGAGATCTCTCTCGCAAGGTTAGAATTGACTATAAACCTTGAGGTGAGTCAAATCTATGGGAATGGGGGATCTTTGATTTTTTCTTATGATAGATATGAGTGAAAGGCACTTTTTGGAGATGAAAATAAAATTCCTAATGAAATCAATTATGTGATGTGAAACTTGAAATGTTGAAATAAAGGATAGCACAAACAAAAATAGCAAGCTACAGACAAATCTAAGAAGGAAAGATTGATGTGTACCTATCACCAAAAGTGGTTGTTGAGTTTTTTTCTAGGACATTCGCCCTAGGGTGAATGGGTCTCTGTACAAGGATTAAAAATCTGATTTCACAGTCCATTAATCCTAGATCTGCACTCCAGACTCCTCCAGATTCCACTATCGGAAAGTCAAAAATAAATTTTGTAGGTGAGTTTTTATGGCTTGACAACTTTGACAACTTTACAAAATTTCACTTTTGATCAATCTTCAACCCTTCTTCACCTGCAAATCTTCTTACACAAAGAGAGGGAATTTTTTTTGTTTTTGGTGAATAGGAGTTTGCCTTGGTCAAACCCTAGTTTGATAGTTAAATTTTGACAATGAAAGTAATGAAAAATGAAAAGGATTGATGAATGAACAAATCTATGTCAAAATTCACCAAACTCTTAATGGATTCCCTTAGAGGACTGAAGCCTACACATCTCTCTAAGGATTGGATCTTGTTTGAATTGGCTTGAATGATAGCTTGATTTGATGCTTGAATGCTTTAAACCTACATCACAATGTTAGCTCCAAAATATAATATGAACACACATAACTTTGACATGATGATATGATCTTGAATGTTTTTGTAGATGCTTGATAAATCTACTATTCAATACTCTTGACAACAATATTTTCTTTTGTGAAATTTTCCCTAATGCTAGATGTTTTGAATTGATAAAATAATTGTATTTATAGGTGTTTATCTAATTTTTTGAAAATTAGATTCCACAAGCCGACATTTGAAACTTGAATTTGAATCACTAAAATGTCACTAAAAACATATTAAAAATTGGGTCTTTGCACTTAAGGAGGACACATTCGCCCTTGAGTGAATGGGTCTTGGGACCTAATCCAAGACACACAATTTACAAGGTGTTTAAAATGATGTTAGCATTTTGTTTAATGTTGATTTCCCTTTCAGAAAACAAGAATAATAAGGTTTAGGAATGCATAATTTAGGTCATTATAAGCTTAATTAAGTCCAATTAATTAAGGGGATGCAAGCATAGTGTGAAAATTTAAAGTAAATTTTTCTACACTATATTTAGCCTCCACTTTAGTGAGAGTATGAGCCCTACACTCAAATTCACACTAAAGTAGAAAAATAAGTCAAGAGAGGTCTAATTGTACAACTACATGAAATATGAGATAATAAAGATCAAGGAGGATGATCAAGCCCCCAAGATTAAATATCCCATGGAAAACCAACAAAGGCACAAAGAGACATACGAATACAATAGCAACACAAAATACAACATCATACAATGTTAATATTTTGGCAAGAAAAGATGAACTAGAAAGTTGTGTTATTCCAAGTCCATAAAAGATGATCTCATGGCACCATAAGCAAGCAAGTTGTGATATGCAAGGTGGCCATGAAAAAACACTTACAAGTGTGATTTGATATGCACTCGATGAGCCCAAACAAGTGAGAAATAGACAAGGTCTAGAGTGTAGTCTGATATACACTAGGTGTATACCCACAAAAAAAATGGTGATGGGAAAGTCATGCCAAGTCTAAAGGCTCCCATATTTCAACCATACTAAAATTTATACTCCCTGATAACTTTGATAAGATGTCAGATATGACAATAACAAGGCTAGAAAGTTGCATTATGCTAGACACTCATGAAACAAAGGCACCACCAAGCAAGTTTTGTTATGCTTGGTGGCCAAAAGTTTTGGTTTAATATAGTCAAAAGGGTTTTCTTAGTTCATGAAATCTCTCACTTTATGGAACATCACGCTTGATATCACCATCAAGAGAGGACTAGTCGAGAGATAAAAGATTCACACCTTAGGGAATGCAAGCCATAACATTACCACTAAGACGAACGTCATATGCCAAGAAATGGAATGCTCTTGAAGGAAATCAATCCCAATGTCACCAACAATAATTCACATCATGTGAAATAAAAATACCACACTTTGAACAAGAGGTCACAACATCAAGCAAGCAACAAGCGAGAAGCATAATGCCCCCCACTTTAAAGGAATTTCTAAACACCATGTTGTGAGAAATTACTTTAAAGTAGAATATGATAAAATACAATAGATGAAAGAGACATGAGAGCTTATTTGGAAATTCCTATGCCAAACATATGTTTCCAAATAAAGCTATGTCATGAAAAAGGAGGTTTCCCCCATATGCAATCCTACGATAACACATAAGCGATCCATGGATTTGGGGTTAGCATATGTCTTTTCTACAATGATATAATTGAGTGTGGAATCATCATCATTCCCCAAATAACTCATGAAACAATGAGCACAAAGGAAGCATTACACATAGAGAGTGAAAAAAAGGCAAAGAAAAATAATTCTTTTGGGTCAACATGTATAGGAGACCTAAATGTCTCAACTCTTTGCATCATCCCTGAAAGGAAACACAAGACAAATGAAAAATACAATGGTTACATTAGATAGAACAATGAAGATACAAATAGAAGAATGTCACAACAAATTTGTTTCCTTTGTATCCTTGCACCAATAGAGTAACAAGGGTCATCCAAAGTAGGATCACAAAACATAAAGAAATGCCAAGCAACATAGTACAAGGGATCACATTAAGCATGTGTAATCACACAAAGAATATAAAAAAGAAGACAAAGAAAAGACTAGTATGACACATGTGAGCCTACCTAAAGCAAGTCGTCTACATCCCAATCTGGTTCTTCAAATGCGAAAGGTGGATGACTAGCCAAAGGAGCAACGAGTGTCAAACTAGGAAAATCACTAGTTTCAACACATGGTGATGCACTCTTGTTAGGAGGATCATCATAGTTGTTATTGTCTAAGCTCATGGAAGAGGAAAATAATAAATTCACTTCATTATGCACTTCCTCGTCAATCTTAGCATTCTCATCATTATCATCCAAGTTAATCACAATATGAGGTCTAATGATAATTTCCATAGAGGTTTCATGTTTTGGTTGTTGTGGCGAAGGTGGAGAATCATCATGCTTTGTTTGAGTTAAATTTTAGTCTTGATTTGCTTCTTTGTTCTCTTCTTTTAACTTACGAGCAATAGCACAACATCTATGCCTACGCTCTTTAGCATTTCAATTTTTTTTGCAAGGTTTCCAAGTTGTGATTTTGTAGGAGTGGATTTATCGACCATAAGTTTTTTTTCCTTCCCCAAGGGAGGAATAGAAAGAACCATCGAGGGTTGGTCAAACACTTTCTCTTTGGTTTT
Source organism: Sequoiadendron giganteum (assembly GCA_007115665.2). Classification (NCBI taxonomy): domain Eukaryota; kingdom Viridiplantae; phylum Streptophyta; class Pinopsida; order Cupressales; family Cupressaceae; genus Sequoiadendron; species Sequoiadendron giganteum. The sequence continues at coordinate 20,510,525 of CM021100.1, forward strand.
ATAAACGTGTTTGATCTTAGGAGGCACAACGGGATTTGTATAGTTATCTCTTGGTCTCTTATAGGAAATAGGCAAAGGATTTGTTATGGATTTCACTTGGTTACTTGGAAGAGCTTTTGGTTCAATCATGGTTTCATCAATGATAGGAGACTCAAGCATGGGTTGAGGGATATTGCTAAGGGATAATTATGTTATGTGTTTTGCTTTGAACTTTTGAAAAAATTTAAAAGAAGTCCTCACAAGGCTTAATAGGTTCCATAGTTTCAGGCCAAAAGAAATCCAATGAGAAATTTTTGTGGGAAGACACAGGATTAAAACCACTATGATGCATAGTGAAAACTTCATTGTCAGATGGAAATTTCAAACATTTATGCACTATCGACAAGACAAAATCCATGAAGCGTAGCCATGGATAGCCTAGCTTCACACAGAATTGGTTTGATGACGGGATGATGGAGAATGAGACATCTAATTGCATTGGTCCAACTTTTAAGGGGAGAGTGTTCAAACCTATCGTAGGGAAAGCAAAACCATTATGTGTTTTGATCCATTCTTTTGATTGTTCATAAGAATCTTGATAGATTCCATGCACAAGATGAATTCCTTAGTGATGACATTCTCTACACACACAAGATAAATTAATACCCCATTAGTAGCCTTGTCATTGATTCTTCCACCTATGTAAAGAGGACCATTGGGTGCATGTTTAATTATGTCATTTTGTGAGAAAGCAAAGTCAAGACATTTTGGTTTGGCCCTTACGAGGTTGAACATCAATGAGGTTGATCATAGTGTGTATATCATCCCCATTGTCTATTGGCAACACAAGGGCAGACAACTGAGAGGGGGGGTGAATCAGTTGTCACAGAATTTCAAACTTATTAAACTTGTTAACCCTTATTCTCATATCTAATTAATAACCATGAAAGCATAAATCAACAACACATCAGATAAACACATAACACCAAGATTTTTACATGGAAACCCTGTTAGGGGAAAAACCACAATGGAGGTCAGTCCACAAGTTTATACCCTATTAAAAGTATAAGGAGAATAAATGAGGAATGCACATGCATTCAAGCACACTGCCTAGAGCTCACTACTCAAATACAAAGGAAGACTCGCTGTCTTATAGAAACATCCAGATTAAATCCATCTGAGGAATTTGAACTAAGAAAGTAGCATCTGCTAATGCCTGAGTATAGTTTTGGTTAAGCACATGAAAACTTCTTCACTCTTCTTCACGCTATGCTCTGCTTTCGAATGATCTAAACCTTATTCGCACATATCACACGCACACTTCACACTTACATATTTTCAAATGAAGAAACAATCACTTATATATATATTTGCAACAATAAATTATATCCCTTCATGTCGGCTTCAACAAAATAATAGAATGAATACAAACTGTCAGCCCAAAACAATAAAGATTATTAATGTGAATCAACCAAGGTCATCCACAACATAGTAGAGACCCAAAATAATAGCCTTGAACACAAAACACCTTCAAAGATTCTTCCTCGAAGATCCACAATATGCTTCAATCACCCTGTCAGCCATGAACATGAAAAACATGGACACACAAGAGAAAATATTGAATCAAGAGCACAATGATCAATGCAGATGTGTAACATAGATAGAACACAATCTAGAAACATCCACAAGCACCACAAGAACATAAGCAATAACTTGGATTACCAAAATCACATTATCTTCTTCCATGAACACCATTTACAGTAACAGAATAACTTTCGGAACACAGGAATTCATAATTTTCTCAAATCTTCATGCGCACCTCTAAATATTTCGATGAATAAACTAGATAGGATTGAAAACAAACCCTTTAATCTGGAACTTCTCACCATCAACATACTGAACTTTCCATCATACCAATCTTCACTACTTCGTAGACAACCTGCAACATATTTTATTACAATTTTCTCAATATCCTCGACATATACAGTCTTAAAGACATTAATGCTAATAGTGTTGGCATCAATGACAACCACATATCAGCAACACAACCACAACATCCAATATTCTCCCCCTTTTGCATTGATGGCAACACTTGATGTGAAAAACACCATCAACGCAACTAACTCCAACACTTACTCCCCCTTAGGTTCTGACTTTTCTCTCATTACTTTCTTCTCCCATTTTTTCACATTGCACTTATCCTCCTTAGTTCTTCCAAAGTTTTTCACATGAATCTTCTCCCCCTTTGACATCAATGAAAAATATACACAAACTCTGAACCACATATCTGAATCATCTGACTACTCCCCTGAGTAGCAGCCACCATAACATCAATCTAGATCAAGATATGACTATGAAATGCATAGACTAATGCGATGTCTTGCATCTTAGTTCTGATTAGGAGGGGTAATCACCCCTAACTTCCCTCTCAGATAATCAAAATTATCCTTAGGCAATGGATTAGTAAAGATGTCTGCATTTTGTTCCTTAGTAGACACATACTCCATTCTGACTTCCTTATCACTCACTTTGTCTCTCAAAAAGTGAAATTTGATATATATATGCTTGGTCTTTGAATGCAACACCGAATTCTTAGAAATGTTAATTACATTTGAATTATCACATAATATAGCAATAGGTTCACCATACATAACTGTGATATCTTTCAGCATCTGCTTCATCCACAATACTTGAGTATAATTGTTAGCAGTAGCAATGTATTTTGGCTCTGCAGTAGACAAAGAAATGGAATTATGCTTTTTACTTAACTATGAAATCAGCTTCTTTCCAAAGAAAAATGTGCCACCACTAGTACTTTTCTTGTCATTCACATCTCCTGCCCAATCAGCATTAGTAAAGGCACTCAAAGTAAGATCATCATCTTTAGGATACCATAGTCCAAAATCAATTGTTCCCTTCAAGTATCTAAAAATTCTCTTCGCAACAGTCACATGAGATTCCTTAGGATCGGCTTGAAATCTTGCAACAATGCATACAACATTCACAATATCCAGTCTAGTTTGAGTCAAATAAAGCAATCCACCAATCATTGATTTGTATCTAGTCTGATTTGCCTTTGGAAAATCATCAGTTGTTGTCAACTTACATCCAGTTACCATGGGTGTATCGTCTGGCTTTGAATCTTCCATACCAAACTTCTTTAGCAATTCTCTCACATACTTGGACTGAGATATAAAGATCCCTTTATCTAACTGAGTAATTTTCAATCCCAAAAATAATTTAAACTCTCCAATCATTGACATCTCAAACTCATTCTGCATCTCATTAGCAAACTTCATGCACAAACTATCATCTCCTCCAAAAATGATATCATCAACAAAGACTTCCATAAACAAATCCTTATCATTATCAATTTTGAAATATAAATTACTATCAGCAGTACCTTTGTTGAATCCAAGCTTTAGAAAATACTTGTCCAATCTAGCATACCAAGCTCTAGGGGCTTGCTTGAGTCTATACAATGCTTTCTTCAACTGACAAACCATATCTCCCTGATCAATCAATTGAAATTCATCAGGTTGCTCAATGTACACCTCTTCTTCCAATTCACCATTTAGAAATGTTGACTTAAAATCCATCTGATAGACCTTGTAGTTTTTGTAAGTAGCATAAGCAAGAAACAGTCTCACAACTTCAATTCTAGCAACAAAAAAAAAAAATTATTCAAATTCAATTCCCTCCATCTGAGAGTATCCTTTGCACACCAGTCTTGCTTTGTTTTTGATAACTTCACCTTGTTCATTCAGTTTGTTTCTAAAGACCCATTTAGTTCTAATTACATTTTTTTCTTTAGGTCTAGGAACAAGAATCCATGTATTATTCTTCTCAGTTTGTTGTAGTTCTTCTTTTATTGCTTCAATCTAATGTTCATCTTTGCATGTTTCATTGACATTACTTGGCCCAGTCTTTGAAATCAAACCGTATTTTTCTACAATTCTTCTCCTAGTCTGGACACCTTTGTTCTTATCACCTATAATCTAATTTTATGAATGATTTAATCTCACATACCTTGGAGTCTTAGAATGTTCTTGAATTCGGGCTCTTGTGATCTTTCTTCTATACTTTCACTAGTATCTCCTTATTTTTGATCTTCTTGATTCACCGGAATGATCTGAACTTGACTTGAAGTATGAATCTTGTTTGTACTATCATTTTGATCATCAATATCATATCCATAGGTTCTGGATAATCTAGCAATGTCTTCATCAACCTTAACATTTTCACTTTCAACCATTTTCTTCAATCTCTTGTTGTAGCATAGGTAGGCCTTACTCTTAGTAGAATAACCAGGAAATATTCCTTCATCACTTCTAGCATCAAACTTTCTTGTATCTTCATCTCTTATTATATAGCATTTACTCCCAAAGATTTTGAAATGTCTAACAGTAGGCTTATGACCAAACCATAGCTCCAAAGGAGTCTTACCAGTATTAACTTTGATTTGTACCCAGTTGAGGATATAAAGAACAGTACTTATAGCTTCTCTCCAATGGATATGAGGGACATTTCCTTCTAGCATCATAGTCCTAGCAGCATTTAGAACTGTCATGTTCTTCCTTTCCACAACTCCATTTTTTTGAGGGGTCCGCGGTGCAGATAATTGTCTCTTTATCCCATGTTCTTCACAAAAAAAATTACTCACCAGAAGTGAATTCACCACCTCTATCTGAACCCAAACATTTAATCTTCATACCTATCTCTATATCAACCATAACCTTAAAGATCTTGAACTTTTCTAGAGCTTCAGATTTCTCCCTTGAGAAATTTACCCACATCATCCTGGAATAATCATCAATAAGCAACATGAAGTACTTGTAGTCTTGTAAGCTTTTGATTCTAGCAGGACCACACAAGTCAGTATGCACAAGTTCCAACAATTCATTTGAACAATGCTATTTGCTCTGAAATGAAATTCTAGTTTGTTTTCCTAACTATCATTCCTTGCATATGGCATTAGTAGGCTTTACCAATTTAGGAAGATCTCTCACTACCTAAGAAGAACTTATCTTGATAATATTGCCAAATTTTCCATGACACATTCTTCTATGCCACAACCAACTTTCATCAACTTGAGCAATCAGAAAAATTTTACTAGCAGCATTCAAATGAAAGATGCTACCTTTTGTTTTTGTACCTGAAGCAATCACGTTTCCTGAACTTCCCAATATTCTACACTTTCCATCCTTAAATTGAAGATTATATCCCTTGTCAACCATTTGTCCAACACTCAAAATATTATGCTTCAAACCTTCAACATAAAGAACATCATCAGTATTATGCTTACCATCAAAAGAAATACATTTTCCACAGATTATACTACCATTGCTATCACCAAATCTTACAACACCACCATCATACTTTTCCAAGCTTATAAATTCTTTTATCACCTGTCATGTGCTGTGAACATCCATAGTCAATTAGCCACTCATCTTTTTCTTCAACTCGGGAAACTAGGGCTTTTTCCACATTTGTACAACTAGCAGAATTAGTAGACACGGGATTATTTTCCTTTATAACAATAAATACAAACTCATCTTTACTTGCATTCCCTTTGTCAGATTCATCTATCACACCTTCATCAGCAGCATAATAACACTTCTTTTGAAATCTAGACTTGTAAGGTCTTGCCTTAGGAACTCTTTCTAGACACCTTGATGCAAAATGACCTATCTTATTGCAAGAAAAACACTTAATAGGAAACTTTCCTTTATACTTACCTTCTCCTCTAGCTTCCCTTTTGACAATAAGTGCTTCAAGCTCATTCAATTCTCTTTCTTCTTCTTCAATTTGTCTCATTTCTTCCTCATACTTGAACACCTTTGTAGAAGAAATTTCACCTGGATCATATCTCTACTTGTCTCTCCCAGAAGTAGTAGCTTTGAATTCAAATTCTATCTTAGGGAGGGCATCACCGAGTTCACTCAACTCAAAAGCAGTAAGTTTACCAATCAACATATCTCTGGTTACATTTGTCACAGTCTGGAGCTCATCAATAGCTATAGCTTTAACTTTGTATATAGTAGGCAAGGATCTAAGCACTTTAGCAACACTCTCTGATTCATCCAACTATCCACTAGCACATCTAATACCACACATAAGTTCATTCACTCTTTGCATGAAAGTAGTAATATTCTCATCATCACCCATTTTCAACATTTCATATTTCCCTTTCAGACTTTGTAGTTTAGCAATCTTCATATTTGCATCACCTTCATACAAGGTTTCCAACTTTTTCCAGATCTCATAGACAGTCTTCAAATCCATTACATTTGTCATCTTAGAATTAGTCAAAGCACTCAATAATGCTTCCTTAGCCCTGATATTATATTCACCATCCCTAATCTCAGCAGTAGTAGTAAGACCATTTTGAGGAATAACATACCTATTACTTGTAATGTTCCAGAAGGATTCACCAATGCATCTCAGATGACACTCCATTCGAGTCTTCCATAAAGAATAATTTGTTCCATCAAATCTTGGACTATCCTTCTTGTATGTCGCCATCCCAGATCACCTCAAGCTATTAAACTTCTTCCAAGGAACCTGCTCTTATACCAATTGTTGGAAACACAAGGGCAGAAAACTGAGAAGGGGGGTGAATCAGTTGTCACATAATTTCAAACTTATTAAACTTGTTAACCCTTATTCTCAGATCTGATTAATAACCATGAAAGCATAAATCAACAACACATCAGATAAACACATAAAACCAAGATTTTTACGTGGAAACCCTGTTAGGGGAAAAACCATGGTGGAGGTTAGTCCACAAGTTTATACCTTGTTAAAATTATAAGGAGAATAAATGAGGAATGCACATGCATTCAGGCACACTGCCTAGAGCTCACTACTCAAATACAAAGGAAGACTCAGTCTCTTATAGAAACATTCATATTAAATCCGTCTGAGGAATTTGAAATAAGAAAGTAGCATCTGCTAATGCTTGAGTACAGTTTTGGTTAAGCACATGAACACTGCTTCACTCTTCTTCCCTCTTCTTCACACTCTGCTCTACTTTCAAATGATCTGAACCTTATTCGCACATAGCACTTGCACACTTCGCACTTGCATATTTTCAAATAAAGAAACAATCACTTATATATATCTGCGACAATAAATTGCATTGCTTCATGTCGACTTCAACAAAATAATAAAATGAATGCAAACTGTCGGCCCAAAATAATAAAGATTATTAATGTGAATCAACCAAGGCCAGCCACAACATAGTAGAGACCCAAAACAATATCCTTGAACACAAAACACCTTCAAAGATTCTTCCTCGAAGATCCACAACACGCTTCAATCACCCTATCGGCCATGAACACACAAGAGAAAATCTTGAATCGCGAGCACAACGATTAATGCCGATGTGTAACACAAATAGAACACAATCTAGAAACATCCACGAGCACCACAGGAACATATGCAACAACTCAGATTACCAGAATCACATTGTCTTCTTCCATGAACACCATTTACAGTAATAGAATAATTGTCGAAACACGAGAACTCATAACTTGCTCAAATCTTCATGTGCACCTCTAAAAATTTCAGTGAATAAACTAAATAGGCTTGAAAACAAATCCTTTAATCCACAACTTCTCACCATCAACATACTAAACTTTCCATCATATTGATCTTCAACTCTTCACAGACAACCTGCAACATATTTTATTACAATTTTCTCAATATCCTCGACATATACAATCTTAAAGACATTAATGCTAATAGTGTGACATCAATGACAACTACATATCAGCAACACAACCACAACATTCAACATTGTCAATCATGTTATCATTAGTCATGTCTTCTATATTCTCAACATTCATCACATCATTCTTGGTGTCACTTGCTTTAACAAATGAGATGTTATGATTTGGCATTGGATTGGTAAATATTTGAAAATTTTGGTTGGGTGGGGCAACAGACTTATTTATTTGATCATTAACACCACCAATTTGGATGTGATTAGAATTAATGAGGTCTTGCACAATATTTTTAAGACGCATACATCATTTTGTATTGTGTCCATTTTGTCAGTAATAATGGCAAAAAGAATTTGGATTATATAGTTCAGGGGTAAAGGCTTAGTAGGATCAGGGGTTCTAATAGGAGGTAAGGTAATTAAGTTCTTACCCATGAGTTGCAACATGATGGAATGAAGGGTATCAGGCAACAAAGTAAATTGTCTATTCTTGTCCCTATATTGATATGATTTTTTTTTTTTATAGCAGCCACTTGAAATTCAACATGTTGATTTGTTTGAGGCGGATTTATTTGTTTGAAGCCCTTATTTTGTTTCTTGAAAGGTTGGAAACTATTATGAGGCACAAATTTAGATTTTTCAAGATGGTTGGAGGAATTATTCACTTCATGGTGACTAATTAAATTCTGATAGTCAAGTCGTGCACAAGTGAAGGAATGGAATCTCATCATCCCAAGCTTATCTTGAATATTGATTTGCAAGTTTTCAATGAATATTCTTTGAAGGTCAGCATCAGGAATCTTAATGTTGATTTGTGAGTAAATCAATTGGTATCGTGCTTGAAATCAGTGACCTTTTCATCTTTTTTTTTGTAGATGTCAAAATCTGCATGAGAGACTTAAACCATTTCATGTTGTTAGCATAAGTTAGTTTAAATCAACAAACTCAACATCCCTATGAAATATAGAATCATGTTAAACAATGCAACTAATGAAAACAATGCAAAAATATGAATCATTCCTATCCCATATTGGATTGGTGCACCTTTGGTATGTGAAGGAGCCCTTTCTCAATCCTTAATAAGCTTGAATGAAGATGATAGACAATGAGATGCAAAGTGAACTCAAGTTGCCTATAGTGAGAATGCTTCCAATGTAGATGATAAATGAGAGAAAAGGCATTGAATTTATAGGAGAGATTGAGAGAGGAGAGGCCAAGATTGAGGAATGTGGGACTAATCCCCAACAAATAGGAGAGAGCCACTTGTCACAATGTGATTGGCCCATGATTATGCAAGTTTTGGCCAATGTGCCCATTTCAAATTTGAAAATGACATTAAATGCATGTAGTTGAAGGATTTGGCGGGGGGGTAATTTGTTTGGACAAAAAAATCAAACAAGGGGAGTTAATGAGGGCATATTCCTTGAGAATATGCCTTGTGAGGAAAATAGGGCTTTTAATAAATCAAATTAAATGATTTATTGTGCAAGTGGGAAAAGCTAGAGGATGGAACATGGGTTAGGCTTAGCATTAATCAGGGATTTAACTAATTAAGGATGGGACGTGGGTTAGGTTTAGCATTAATCAGGGATTTGACTAATTAAGCTAGTGATTAGTTGGTGTGACATTTGATTTACATTTTTGGATTTGTTTTAAATCAAATGAGAGGAAAATGAATATTAGCCATTTAATTAAATATATTTGATTTAACTAAATGAAGAGACTTTAAGAGGTTAATTAATTAATTTGATTTAATTAATTAAGAAGAAATTGATCAAATATGATGTTAATCAATAATGTTAATTTTGCATGTCTACAATTTTGTTTACATTGCATTAAATCGGGTAAGGCCATCTTAAGACCAATGTGCACTTGGAAATGCTTGAGGAAAGCATCAACAAGCTCATTGAATGAACTGATTGAATTGTTTGGTAGGGAGCAAAACCATTCCAAGGTTGTGCCTTTCAAGGATCTAACAAAAAGCTTAGCTAAGAGCTTGTATTCAAAAATAAAGTCACTACATAAGGTGGTGCATGTCAAGACAAGGTTTCTAAGATCTTTTTTACCACCGTATTTCTCAAATCTGGGAATCTTTATGCCTTGTGGAATTTGTGCTTTCGATATCTCCAATGATAGTGGGTTTCATTTGGCATATTGTGAAAGTTGGCCATTTTTATTTTGGTTCAATGTGGAAATTTTTTGTTGGAGGGTTGAAACATTTTGCAAAAGTTGGTTCAGGATAGAATCATTAGTTGTGTTTTGCGGTGGAGGTGTATATGTGTTACCTAGAGGACAAGTGAATTGCAAGTTTGTGAGAGGTGATATGATATTGGAGTTCACAAAGCTAAAAGGATTCCCAATGGACATACCCAAGGTTGGATTGGCGTTGCTATCTAGTTGTCTTGTTGTAGTAACAATTGAATGAGTGTATATAGAATAGAGGCCACAGTTGTAGGGGGAGGAATTTGATTTTCACCTTGACTTTGGGTGTACCCCAAAGTTTGAGCACAGCTAGCCATTATAGGAAAATAATCATCAATGATATGAGCTTAGCTTTGCACAATATTTATTCTCGGTTCATTATCAAGCATTCTCCTCATGTTGTCTATGATAAGAACTAGAGTACCAACAATATATTCAACAATCACAAGGTTTTGAAGTTTTTTTGAGGCTTTATCCATTTTTTGCAAGTTTTCTTGGGAAAAATGAGCAATAACAATTTCAACATCAATAGGATTGGATGTCATAGGATCTTGAGAAAAATGAGCAATAACAGTTTCAACATCAATATGATTGGAGGTCATAGGACATGTTATTTCAGGTATCGATTCCAACATGGGTTGACTAGTGTCAACACTATGAGTGAAAGAGTTAGAAAACCCAAGATCTACAACAGATGTACCAACATGGATGCCATGAGTCTCAAACTACGTCTCACTGAAGTATTAGTAATAGGACACCAGGCTGTAATACTCATACAATTTTCACCAAACCAAAAGGGTACCCAAAAATCACTAAACAAATGTAGAAAACACCCAAAAATAGGAAACACAATGCAAGAATGTAAAAAGATATACCAATTTTCAGATATGACATGCAAGAATTTTCTAATTTTTTAATAAAAGAAACTGAAAAATGATGTCTTTTGAATTCAATTTTGTGTTTGAACTATGCACTTGTTTTGACCAATAAACTTGAATGCAAACAATTTCATAAAATTGTAACTCCAAAAACTAAAACTGACATCTAAAAACAAGAAGATATAAAGTAGAAAGAGCTAAATTTATGCCCAAAAATTTAGAAAATGACTTGTATAAAGATAGATTTGCCCTAGGGCAAATGGGTCCTTGCACAGGGGTTGGAAAAATTAAAATTTGGGTTTGTGAGTTGATATTTATGGTCTTTGATTCAAGTTTTAAATAGACACTTTTAGTTTCAATTTTTTAGAAATTTATGATGAAATGCAAGTGCAATTTGATGACAGATAACAAGCAAAATGGCAACTTTCTTGATGCAATTTTGTTTGAATTTTCTGATACAAATGAATGAAGAACACTAATATGTAGACTATAGTGTAAAATGAATGCAATATGTAGGCAAATTTTTGGATTTTTGAGATTTTAAATGATGCAAAATACATTTTTAAAACCCTAAATGAAATGCCAACTAATGCAATTTTGAAAACCCTAAATGAGATGCAATGCAAACTAATGCAAAATCCTAGATCTATAGTTTAAAAGATCTCCAAATCAGAAAGATTATAGTGTAAGAATGTCGAGTTCACCAAAATCAAACAAAAAAAAATAGAATGTGAGAAGAGGAGGGAAAAAGGGTTCACCAAAATGAAATGATGATCTAACACACCTTTTTTTTAGTTTCATTAGGAAAAAGGAGATTTATCTCCCAAGGGTAGAATTAACTTTCAACCTTGAGGTGAGTCAACTCTATGGGAATGGGGGATCTTTGACTTTTCCTTCTGACAGATATGACTAAAATGCACTTTTGGGAAATGAAAATAAAATGCCTAATAAACTCAATTATATGATGCAAAACTTGAAATGTTTAAATAAAGGATAGCACAAACAAAAACAACAAACTACAGGCAGACTTGAGAAGGGAAGACTAATGTGTACCTATCACCAAAAGTGGTTGTTGAGTGTCCTGTCAGGACAAATAAGTCCTAGGGTGAATGGGTCTCTGTACAAGGATTCAAAATTTGATTTCACAGTCCTTTGATCATAGATTTGCACTCATGATTCCTCTGGATTCCACTGTCGAAAAGTCAAAAATAAATTATGTAGGTGATTTTTTGTGGCTTGACAACTTTACAAAATTGCACTTTTGATCAATTTTCAATCCTTCTTCACCTACAAATTTGCACACACAAAAAAAGGAAAATTTTGTTTGTTTTTAATGAATAGGGGTTTGCCTTGGTCAAACCCTAGTTTGGTAATTAAACCTTGATAATGAAAGATAATGGAAAATGAAAAGGATTGATGAATGAACAAATCTATGTCACAACTCACCAAACCCTTAATGAATGCCCGCAGAGGACTAAAGTCTATCACATCTCTCTAAAGATTGGATCTTGCTTGAATTGGCTTAAAGGAAAATAAGCATTATAAGCCTCTTACCAACAATATTGTGTCAAGAGGTGTTATTTTTATGAAAACAAAGTGCACGGTCATCAAAAAAACCATGTTGACAAGTATAAATCTATTTCTAATGATGGTATTACTAATAATATTACTAATTATTAGCCCTCTATAATTTCGCTTTTTTAAGTGCTACAAGTCCACCAAGTAACTTCTCATCTACTTCTTTTATTCAAAGTGCAAATCCAATTTTAAGTCTAGGTTTTTCAAGGAAGACTAAGTGAAATTAATAGAGTATAAAAAGTCAAGCACGTGAAGAAAATCTAAGAGATGATATGATACTATTTCTTTACTTTCATAAGGAACTTTGAACCATCATGTTTTTAAGATGTGTGTACTAATGAAATTTCAATACAAGCAATGGAAGAAGAAATGGATTCCATTCATAAGAATAATACTTAGAAGCTTACAAAACTTCCACATAACAGGAAGTGTCTTGGTATTAAATGAGTGTTTAAGATTGAGTACAACAATGATGGTACTATTAAAAAAGACAAGATACAATTAGTTGTAAAAGACTTCACGCAAGCTATGGCATGGGTTATGAAGAGACATTTATAGCAGTGTAAAAAAAAACTTTTATAAAGGTGATTTCACTAGTAGCACTGTAAAAGAAATGAAGCATGCAACACATGGATGTAAGAAGTTTCTTCTTGAATGATAACTAAGAAGAGGAGTCTTTGCACAACAACTACAAGGTTTTGATTACATGGTAGATAAGATTGAGTCTACAAATTGAAGAAGGCTTTATATCACCTCATGCAAACACCAAGAGCATTGTATGTTCGAATTGATGGATATTTTTAATAGCATGACTTCAAGAGGAGTAAGACTACCCTTTAATACAAGAAAGAAGATAAATATATCCTTATTGTAACTTTGTATGTTGATGATTTGTTGTATATGAGCAATAGTTCTAAGATGAAATATAAATATAAAGTTGCTATAATGAATGAATTGAAATAAAAGATTTAGGCCTTATGCAATATTTCTTAGGAATGGAGGCTCATCAAAGTGGGGATGAAATCTTCATTTGTCAATTTTGAAGCATGCATACGACATCTTTAAGGAATTTAGTATGGCCAATTGTACGCTAGGTTCCATTCCAATTGCTCATGGAGTTGTTCTATGTGAAAAGAATATTGAAACAATTGATGAAACAACTTATAAAGGTATTATTAGAATCTTCATGTTTCTAATGCACCAAGACTAGATATTATTTATTTGATTTCTCTTATTTCAAGGTATATGTCCGTGTCATCCAAAATTCATATTAAGGCAGCCAAAGAATATTGAAGCATGTAAAAGGTACTATCAATTTCAGTAATCATTATTATGATTCTAAAATGTTTGAACTTGTAATTTTTAATTATTCTATAACAAGTCATTCAGAAGATAATTTCTAAGTTAATACACAACAAAATATTTATCGATTTTCATCACCTAGTAGCTTAATGGTAAATTTTTAATTTTGATGTAAGTTGTTTTTTGTGCTAAATATTAAATGGTGTAAGTATTTTCATATATGTTGCCACAATTGTTTTCCAATTGATTTAAGAAATAGTGAGGTTAGATTCAAAATATTCAATTTGTATCCAAGCAACTTAGTTCAAATCTTTTTTGTTTACCCAGCTTCTACTCATGAAGATTACTTTGGTTGTGAAATAATGTTTATCATGCAATGCTTTTAAAAGAGAGGTTGCCTAAACTTTTTGCAAGAGTAATAGAAAAAAACAGTGCTCCAAAAACCATATAAGCTATAATATGTAAATATTTGTAAGCCCCCATGTCACACATTCATTCTATACAAACTAGTTTTACCATGTGTGCTTCTGGAGCTTTATCCCACTACCAAATCTAATTGCACTCACCACATTTAACTTGCAATCCCTCTAAATCACCACAAATCCCTAATGTTTGGAACTTAGGATACTTCACATTTGTGAACTAATGAGCTTTCTAAAATATTTTCTTTCCTTTTCCATTGTGTATGGTCAAATAGCAAAAAAAATATCTTGATGTGGAATGAAAGCTCCTATCCCACGGGTCTACTTATATTCTTGAAGACCTTTCCTTTAAAAATAACTACAAACTCAAAATGATGTTAAGAGTCAGATCCATTAATCCTAATTCATTTCATATTGAACAAAAACTTTTGAACATATAACTTTGTAAGTCATCCTTTGAACTATTAAGAATAATATCAAATACTAATAGAAGTAGAATAAATAAAAACCATAGACTACTGTATAAACATCCATGAATTATACCTATACAATCATTATTATTTACTGTATTTCCACTTCAAATTTATTATAAGAAAACCATCACAAATGAACACAAAATTATACACCAAAATTAGAAACGGTTTTATCCCATCCCAAAAAAAATGAGACATTCAAAATATTGCTTCTCGCTAATCCTTATTTCTTCGCTATTTTCTGACAACTGAAACTAGGAAAATGTCACATACCATGAGCAATGCCCCTAATTTATTATCTTTCAAAAGCAGCAAAAGAAACAGGCAGATTGAGTGATGCTCAAGGATGCTATTCAACTAAACTATGTTGCTCAAAGCTTTTGACCATTCCTCAGATTCAGGAAGAATGGATAGAGATCCTTGTGACCATATCTAATATTAATAAAAATGCTCAATATTTCAATGCATATAGCAAACGAGCATTTTACAACTGTTTTTGGCACATAGGCACATATGTTTTTCTGGGAAAGTTCACCCATATTTCAAAATATGAATAGCCATGTGTTTGGTGGAAAAAAGTTAATTGAGATTGATAAATCAATATGTACTAAAGGAACAATTAAATTTTATATACTGACAAATTATTTTGAAATGATTGGACAGAGAACTAATGAAACCTGTATGCAGTAATGCCCAAGTAATGTCAAAAGTACATTATAAGACTTCCTTGCAGAAAAAACCCATGTCTTCTTTACAGTGAAGTCAGTCCCTCCAAGCAATATCTTTGATGTCAATATATATGTAGAACAAGTTTATGGTAGAAAATTGTGTTTGATACAGAAGATCAAAAACTTAAAACATGATTTTTTACCAAAAAATTGTTAAAAAACAATAATGGATTGTAAAAACATAGTATTTTTATTGCTAATATTAAATATATATATATATCAAAATTACTTTCATAGTCAATAGTCCAAGTTCTCTTGACAAATGCCATAAATTAGAGTTGATTTTGGAATCAGATGAAATAGAAATTAAATGAGAAGATTGAATTCAAAATAAGTACAAATACAAAGACTTATGATAAAATAGGAGACAAAATCTGTACCCCTATTAATTTATCAAATGCGAATCCCCATCTCAGGGGGACTAGAAATATGAGTTTGTTTATACAAAGGCGTTTCTGAATAGATACTACCAGAGCTCTTTCGAAGGATAAGGACTTGAAGCAGAAAAATCTGATGTCTGCAAATTAAGAAGGTGGAATTGAAACTTTCTGAAGTTCGACTACGTATTCCAGGGTAGCTTCTGGTGGTATCAACATATCTCCATCCAAATCTGCACCTGTCTTCCCAAATCCAAGTTCAGGGGGGACTACAGCTCTTCTTTTTCCACCAGTTTTCATTGTTTTTATAACATACTCAAGCCCCTCACATATACCTTTAGTATAAGGCCTGATACCAAACAGAAAGGCCAGAGAGCTCTTGCGGCCTGAGAATGTGTCCACAAACACATATCCAGTGCTTTTAACTTTCCCTTGCAAACTTATCACAACCAAATCTCCAGTTCTGGGTGAAGGACCTCCACCTATACGGAGATCCACATATTTGATCCCATTAGGAAGTATCACTTCTTGGGTGCTCTCCACATCTCTGAAAGTTGATAAGACAGTTATCAGTGGTGCATTAAATTCAAACCCTTGTAAGATAGCCACACTAGTTTTGGAAGCACTGGTTTACATTTCCAACTAAAGGGAACAGTTTTAAGTCAACCTAATGGAGGAATTTCATGCCTAGATATGTGTTCCCTTAACCATCACATCCTCCAATGATCCCTCTTGAACAGGTATAGTGACATTGAGAAATTTCTACCAGTTAAAACATAACATTGGACAAAAACCAATGAACTGGACCTGAAGGTGATTGCAAAATTTGGGGACCAATGTGACAATTGTTGTCACCCAATGCATATATAAAATTAAAAGCATACGCATCTTTTGGCCACTTCACAGTACTACAAAAATTTAGGGCAAATTCAAGTAATGTTCTGTAAAGCAATTTTGATGTGAAATCCATTAGGAAAGTTTCCTATGTTAAATCAAACGCCATGGAAAAGGGCATACTTTGCACAGACCAAGGAGAAACAAACTGATTATACACAAGCAGATTCTTATCGATTCAGCTGCTTTCAGGAATGATTTGGCAGAAATGAATTGGGTTTAATTTAATTCAAACTGTACTCTGCAGCATTCATTGGACAAAATCTCACTGCCCTTTGTGTTGATCTTATTTTGAATTTTTGATTTTCAGCTGCTGATACTCAATGCACAAATGTGAACGCATGCTTATTAGCTGCCGAGGAAACTACTGGGCTAGTGGAGGAGCTATTCAACAGGGGATGCCCGCTAGTTGGCTGTGCCCATGACGGTTGGAAAGCGATATGGGCGGCCTGGGGATTAGACCTAATTGCAGTATGAATCTTCGCGTGCCTGATGAAATCCTAATAGTCTCACATCAAGAGGGTTATACGGGCCAAATTGTCCTCTGGGCAATATATTATAGGTCTTCTGGTTATCTAAGAATGGACCCTAGAAGTCTTGTGTTCATAGCTTAAAAACGTGGGCCAGTGGCATTTTAAAATTTCTACAATGTGTTGCCTCTCAATTTGGAAAAGCAAAAAAAGATGAAATTCAAAGATAAGAAATGGAGGTACCTGATATTTTGTTGCTCCTGAGAGACCTCAAGGCGGGTTTTAATTTGCTCAGAGACGACACCAAAAGCCAAAAGGCCGAACCAGGCGAGGCCTGCACCGAGGCCGAACCTCCTTGTTAAAGAAGAGGCAATCCAGTCTGTGGAGTCTGCTTGCATTCTTTGTCTACTCTCTTTCTTCTCGCCATTGTTACTAATCTTCTCTTGCTGTTGCTGCTCTGATTGGGATTGAGATTGATTTCCCGGTGCGCAACATTTAGGGGATGCGAATTTGACAAGAGCTGCATTGTGGTAAGAAATGGGTTGTCCCCATCTCCTTGGCCTTGAATGAGAACGAAAGGCCTGGGGAGGATTTAAGTGCATAAGGGTAGCCATCACATATCAATATAACCTATCTAGTTTATATCACATTCATGGCTAAGGTACAGTACATGGAGGGAGTTCTTCCTTTTATTACATGCATCGTGGTCACATTAATCTCTTTTAACTTTATTTCGATTATATTTTTAAATAATAAAATTTTAGAGTAAACAATTTTTTTAAGGATAGAATTCAATAGAGGGTTAAGAGACCTAAGCATAGTTAGAGAAATTTTATGATTTATTTTTAAAATGTTTTTCTTTCAAAAATAATTAGTAGTATTAAAAGGTCTTTGGTCTATTAGAGAAGTTGAA
Organism: Sequoiadendron giganteum; assembly: GCA_007115665.2. Classification (NCBI taxonomy): domain Eukaryota; kingdom Viridiplantae; phylum Streptophyta; class Pinopsida; order Cupressales; family Cupressaceae; genus Sequoiadendron; species Sequoiadendron giganteum. The sequence continues at coordinate 20,528,467 of CM021100.1, forward strand.
TGTTTTTTGAACAAGTCTAGAGGGATTAAGTCTCGTTGAATATAAGGTCTCTAACATCATAATAGATAAGGTTGGGATCGTACTCTAGGTGACTTGGCATAATGTTTTGGTCCATAACAGAGATATTAGCTTGGGCATGTGCTTCTATGTCAAATTGAGAAAACAATCTAGGTTTAACCTAAAACCCTCCAACAAATATATATATATATATATAGGAATGACTTGTTTTTGTTTTTTGCAATATTATAAGTTAAAAATTATATAATGTATAGTTTTAAAATGACTTACTTCGTTGTAAAGGTGTATCATTATGTTAGTGTGAATGATGATATGCGATTAACTAACAAGAGACAACAAACTAATGTTAATCAAGTTAGAAACCCAAACAAAGCATTTCCTATGAGATTCTCAATCAAACAAAGATAAAAAAAAATATGATGAAAACATGAAATAAACAAAATAAAAGAATGTAAACTAATTTAAATTGACCAAACCTCCATCCCATAGGGAGATTGGTGCTCTTTTAATGCAGAAAGAAACCCTTTCCCAATCCCTTTGATAAAGCTTTCAAGATGTAGATGATTCCAAGTGCATGTGATTGACTCCAAATGATGATAAAAACTAGCTAAGATGTGATGAATTCCTATAGTAAACTTGTTTGAGGTTGTGGATCCATATTGTGTAGAGAAAGCCTATATTTATAGGACTTAAGGGTTGAAGAATGGGATAAATTGGTGAATGTGGGATAAAAAGGGAGCCAATGGGATTGTGACACTTATTCTATTAAATGAGGATGGAACATATTTTGGGGAATGTGTGAGTAAGAAGATGTAAGAGGAATAAATAAAGATGAAAAAAAAGTAAATGAATGTGGTTGAAGATGTAAGAGAATATTGTTGAGTGTAAGAGGATATTAATGCCCTTGTAAGAGGTATTTATGATTTTGTAAGAGACTATTTAAAGCTTTTGGAGGGAAATTGAATAAAGTGGTGGTTGGGAGGAATAATCCTAGGAATATGCCATTGTGAGGATAAATATGGTATTTAGTTAATTAGAAAAAAATACTCATGTGCAACTTGGTTAGTTGACCATGGGTTGATTTAACTTTAATGAAGTTAAAAGCCAGAGAAATGGGTAATTTAGTTAGAGAGAATCCGATATAAAACTAAAACAAGATATCAAAACCCTAACTAGCACAATAGAGTACGAGCAAACATGAAAATTAAAATAACAAGCGAATGCAAACCCAAATCCACGTTGAACTCAATTTATCTCCATTGCTCTTTTTAACCTCACATGAGAATGCAAGATTTTGAAGGTTTGATTGTTGATGGAGGAATATTGATTGCTCACTATTTCAGCATAACATTAAGATGAAGAAGATAGATGGCAAATGATAGATAAATAGATGATAATTTTGGAAGAATTTTGGGAGAGTGAGGATACTAGATGAAGATGGATCCAAATGCCCCGTAAAAGGCTAGATTTATAGGAGAAGGTTGATTTGATTCGATGGCTAAGATTAAAAGTTAAATGTGTGATGTGTATGGCTAGGATTAAAAGTTGATTTTAGTGCCTATAACGCACATTAAATGGGTTATGACATGAGGCTAAAATTAGGATGTGAGGGAGAAAGTGGGATTATTTTATTTATTTTGGAGGAAAATATGCCTATGACGCACAATGAATGGTGCTAAAAATAGGATGTGAGTGAGAATCTCATAATTTAAGTAATAAAACTATTTAAATAATTTGTGCATTTAACGAGTCGTAGCCATGTGACACATGTTGCAATGTGGTAATAAGTGAGGGATTAATTCAAATATTTAATTTGAATTACTTTGAGACATGTGAAGGGGAATTAATTAAACAAATGAGTTTTATTTAATTAATTGGGAAGGTGATCAAGTGGAATAAATGGAATAAGTGGGATAACACAATGATCTAGAGTAAAATATTACAAGATGTCTTACAAGGTCATGTATCAACTAGGTAATGTTATGATATGAACAATTTTGGGTGTCTACAGTAATGATGATTAAGGACAAACTAGAATTAATTTATTTAGAATTAATCAACTCGAGTGGGTTAGGAGATTTATGACATTTAATTAAATAGTTTGATTTATTTAATCAAATGAAAGGACTTAGGGGGATTTAATTAAATGGGATGAACATTAGTTAGAAGAAAGCGAATTAATTTAATAAAGTTAATTATCTGATTAATTAGTGGAAGTTGATGAATTTAATTAAATAATATAGATTATTTAATTAATTGGTTAGTCCGAAGTGATTTAGGAGGAAATGATGTTAGTTAATTAGAATATGATCCGTAATACCGATTTGGAATTTTTAAGTGTCTACATTTTGCCCCTCTTTGAATCGAGGTACCTGTTGCATTGGTTCAAAAAAAATCACTGTCGAGATCAACATTCAAAATATTTTTTATTTTTTCGGATGCCCCACTATTGCCTCAATAGAAGGAATTACGCTATTACATTGCCCCCTTGAGATATCAAGCAGAAATTTCAATTTTTCAATCGAGATCATGATAAAAATGCGAGAGGAGTGGTTCTGTTGATCAAAGGACGAAAAGATAATTCTTTGGAAAGATCGGATACTTGACATAGACATTTTTGATGATGTATAGGTAGTCATCAACCATGGGTAGCCTCATGTATATTTTGAGATATCACACATATTTCAGATAGAAATGTTAGTAAAGATAGACGAATAAGAAGAATACGATGGATTGATGAACCCTTGAGTTTGAGAAGATGCAGAAGTCCAACAATTCCATGATTTGTCAAGACTTTATCTAATATGATGATGAGTGATGATGATTTTCTTATCCAAGGATTGGAAAAAAAATAGTACAACTTTCCTTATGTTTGATAAGACACGTAGATACGATGCATCAAGGTATAGACAACCAGGATGACATGGTATCTAGTGTGATGGACTTTGACTCAGCAAATAGATAGGAGGATCCTTATTCACAGCTGATATATGAAAACCCTGCTAAGATGTACTTTAGATGCTTCAAACACCTTGGACCAAAATATAGAAAGGTAAAACCTCCCAATGTAATAGTCAACAAGCTAGCCAAAACACCCTCCATACATACCTAACAAAGCAAGTATTCACCAAGGTTATATTATAAGAACGTCTAACAAGCACAACAATCGAAAGATAATGATCAATGCCCCATTCCTTTCTCTCTAATCATTTTGATAGACATCATCAAGAGGTCATTGTAATGGGCGTAGTAAAATAAATCATAAGAAAAGATCAAGCAAACAAACATGCTAATGTTCTTCATACCTCTAGCCAAATGGATGTGTTTTACTTAGGATAAGTATCCAAGGTGATTGCCAAAGATAATGCCCATTGTAGGAAGGATGCATCCTAGGACATGTTATTGGATGGTGTCAAGTTGATAGGTTGTTTGAAATGTCACTGATATAAGGTCAATTGACATGTTTTCTAAAAAGATCAAGAGTTTGATTTTGTGTTTAAAAGTTTGTTGTTTCAATTTGATTTCATGTTTGAAGTTTGCTTATGTGGATTGTTGTGGTTGTTTTTGTTTGTTTTTCCAAAGGATGAAGGTGATGATTGATTTATTATGGATGATTGATTATCGTGGGTGAAGCAAAATGAGATGAATGGATTTTTTCAAATATTTGGATGTTTTGATATTTTTGTAATGTTTTGAGGTTGTTTTTGGATTTTGGGGTGTTTTACAAATGTTTTAATTTTCAATTTTTCAAATGTTTTTAGGTTTTTTTAGATTTATGATTTTTTTTGGATTTTGTATCTCGGAGGCTCATCAATGATGGTCTTGCCTACATTTAAGCTCAAAGACGACATAGTTTGGCTATGATGACTATGTTTTTGACCTTTCTAGTTTTTGACCTGTTTTGGCATTTTGATATGATTTGGATTTTTTTGGATTTTTGCATGATTTTGACAATTTGGATATGGATGTGTGTGACAATATCAGTGTTATTTTTGGATTTTATTGAAAACCAAGCTAGGGTTGATTGATTAAATTGATGGATTGATGATGATAACATTATTGAGGATACACAGTGCAAGGATAGTGTTAAGCAACAAGAGGATTGAGAAGGATATATCAAGATGATGATGGATTGATTGGATTTGATTGATCAAGATTGTGAAGCTCGGTTTGGAACAAAAAAATTTTGAATTATTTGATGTGACTTTGAAGTGAAAATTAGATGTGACAGATATTAATTGTTTGGATCGATGTTTGATGAAAGATAATTTGATTGTTTGGATCGATGTTTGATGAAAGATAATGCTTGATAAGGAACATACTCTCATCAAAATATTCCATGGGCTTGTGATTTGGATTTTGGCTCACAAATGCTTTGACCAATTTGATTTTACATTTTCCAATGTTTGGATCACCACATAAATTAGAAGATATAGATCAATATTTATTCTTGAAGCAAGATGTAAATATCTGCCCCCAGTGTCTAGCAATGTAGGGAATTCCATGGGTGGATTCTTGGATATATGTATGGATGGATGGATATAGTAAGTACGTAAAGGATGTCAAGGATTATCTTGTGATTGTTCAAACAAAGGATGCTCATTTGGATAGTGCTTAATGGCTTAGATAATGTTGGGTAGGATAAGATCAATGAAAATGACTCATGTCAAAATGTTTACCATAATCAAGTGTAAAGTGTGCACCAAAATTTGTCAAGATCAAGATAATTTGGAAGATGGATGTAGATGGATGAAAATGGATTGGCTAAATGGTTCATGGATGAATGGTTTGATTACATATAAGATGGATGGAATGTTGGATTTATTATGGATGAGATAAGATTCTTTCACCTAAACTAGCACACGTAGATGCTCAATTCTACACATGATGTTTTTTTTCCATGTTTTCATCATGGCACCTATCTAAAGCGCCACCATAGTGGTTTTCACTAGAGGACAAATTATTATTTTTTATGATTTTTTTGTTTTTTTGTGAAAGATTTTAAGTTCATGTAGAACCACCTAGTGGTGTCGATGTAGATGCTTTTTCCATAATGTGCCATCGATATCCTTCTTGAAGAAGTTGCTTTGCCAAGATACATGCACTTGAATACAACTTTTGAGATTTCTGATCTACTTTGTTGATACCGAAGTTAACTTTGTCTCCATGTGCACATCGCAATAGAGTGCCTTCTAAATCCTTATGATGAAGGGTTGCTACCAATACATGGTCAATGTGAGAATTGGATATCATGCATGGAGGAGTGGACGTTGGAGTATGTTTAGGAATAAAAGATGGATTAGTTGATAGTTTGGAACCTTTGACTCTGCAAACTTGGGAAGATGAGCAACGATGTGTGGATACGAAAGTGTGTGTGGAATTAGGACCAACTACTTGATATACTTTGTACATTGATTGAGAAGCTTGCTTTTGCATTTTTGGATGTCTTTGATGGATATTTTTCCCTTTTTGATTTTTCCCCATAGTTTCTTTGACTAACAGAGTTTGATAGGGATAATCTTTCTTTGTATTCTTTGTTATCCACTTGTATTTGATTTGTCCTTAATGCTTTACAAATTGTTTTTCTTTGATAATGTTCTTTGTGCTTTGATTCAAATCTTTCTTTTGATATTGGTCCCAATTCATGGATGGGGTGATGGGTGGATGAAGATTTGTGATATGGTTGGTTCTAGTATTGGAATTGGTTTCATCATAAGGATTCTCCGTGCTCCCTATGTTGATGTTTGCTTGAGATGAAGTTGCCCCCATTATTCTGGAAGTAGTACCTTCATGCTTTGATTTTTCCTATTTCAATATGTCCTATTTAGCAAGCATTCTCTAATAAATAACCATTGCAGATGATGTTATTTCAATTTGTTGCTCTATTGATTGTGGAATATCTTTTTTGGTCTGACTTGTTTCCTTGAGTGGATAAAACTGGATATCTTCATAAATGATTTCCTCAGTCTAAATTTGGGATATATTTGATCCTGATGTTGACCACCCAGCTTGACTGCAAGAATTAATAGCCTCTTGTTCTTGTGTAATAATATCAAGAGTAAAGGTTTCTTGTTTTGAATAAAGATCATCTACGCGTCCATCCAAAGAAAGCATATCACGGGTAGATGGAGGACTATGTGTTGTATGGATATGATCATCATTTGCAACATCTTGTATAGATTTGAGAATACCTGTTAGATCATTGTAGCCTCTTGGTAATATGGATTCTTGATCTTGATTAGTTTTTAAATTGCTTTCAACGTGCTTTGGATCAAGTTTTTGACATGGGTAAATTTCAAAGGATGGATTGCTTATGAAGGGTTATTGGATATCTTCATTAGGCATGGGAAGTGGCTCAATATCCTCTTGATCCTTAAGTGGATGTGGATAAAGTATTGAGTTGAATAATCCTTCAATATCTGCAACCATGAGGTCAAAGGATGTCAATATGTCTTGGAAAGGACCATTGCTAGACTTTGGTGAAATATGTTGATCATGCTTTGGAATATATTCTTGAGATATGTCATCTAACTCATTGGGTGATGTAGAGACCTTATCAATATGATCATTGGTGGATGAATCTTGATCATTATCCTCAAAAATTATGGAGATATTGTTAATGTTTTCAACCATAGGATCAAATGATGTTAACATTTCTTAAATTGGATCATTGTTGGTGGATTTTGATCATGATTGAAAAGTGACTCTTGATGTATGTTTATTTGATTGTTGGATGAGGTAGAAAAATCTTCAAGGTGCTCATTTATGGATAGATCTTGATCATTGTTTTCAACAATTATGGTGGAGAGATTATCGTTGATATCACTAGTGGTTGAATCTTGATCATTGTCCTCAACAGTTATTCTTCATTGATCAATAAGGTCTTGGATGATATTTTTGAGTTGAATACAATTTCATGTTTTATGAATATTTTCTCTATGATACTCACGATAAGTTCTACCCTTATTCCAAGGGAAGTATATGATAGAGTTGAAAGCACTTACTTTTGGAAGAGTGATGAATTTCACATTAACTAGATTTTTAAATGTTGATTCAACTGGCTCTCCCAAAGGGGTGTATTCGTGTTTGTTACCTTGTGAGGTTTGTGCTTGTTGAGAAGAATTTTTTCGTGATTGATCTTGTTGTTGAGGTTGTTGATTTTGATATCCAACTTCTTGATATTGAATATTTTTTTCTTGATGTGGATGGGACACAACTCAATATTTTGATGACATGGTTTAACCAATGGGGGAGTGTGCAGATTTTGGAGTGGAGATGTCTCTTGGTGCAATGAATCAACTATTTTGGTAAGTGAAGCAATTTTATGTCAAAAAATTTGATCTTGATTTTGATTTTGACACCCTTGATATAGTTGATTTGGTTGTTGGTCAAGCATATTTGGAATATACACTTGTGGTATTTGTATGGGATCATGCACAAATTAATTTTGAACAATGTTTTGATTTGGGATGATGTTTAGATTTTGCATTATAGGTTGGCATTGAACATATTTTTGGTTTGGAAACACATTGCTTTGATTTAGGTAACTTTGATTTAGGTAACTTTGATTTTGCATGAGGTTACCTTGATTTATATGAATACATTGAGTTGTTAGCATATTGCTTGTACTTTGAACAACATTGGTTTGATTCAGAAATATATCTATCCCATAGTTTATCAAGTGTGTATTTGATATGTTCATGTTTTGTATGTTTGTATTTGGTATATTCACATTGGCATGTATTGACTTGATGGGATAATGTTGTTTTCTTGAAAATTCATGTATTGATCATGTGGTTGATAGATTTGTAGGTTTTGACTTTGATTTAAATCTACCATAGGGAAATGTGTTCCAAAATTTAGGTTGGGCATACTCACATTTGTTTTATCATTGAGGTTTGTAGGATATAATGATCCCATGTATGAATTGTTTAAATGTGAGTTTTGATAATCAGATGGTATTGTAAGACTTTGATAGTTTGGCTGATTTATATCACTCATGATGTATGAATCAAATTTATATTCCATGATCTTCTTGTTTTTTGACCTTGTTGACCTCTAAGGAATTTAGGACCAATGATGAGATGAAGGATGAAAGGGGTGAATGATATGGGTGTTGAAATTTTAGGAACTTTGGATCAATGCTAGAATTTAGGATTTGATTTTGATTGGTTTGATTTGGATAATGAATGTGTATATCCCAAGATATTATATGTGACCTTAGGATGAACTTGTTCAAATGGGTGCTAATTTAACTAGAGGTATAAGAAAGGGTGTATTCTCACACTCTTAACTAAACAAGGTGATTTTGATGTGTTTTAAGGATTAACCCAAGTTTAGAATTTTGTTTATTTCCAAAGCTCTAAAAGTTGTTTATGGGATGGAGATGATAAATGTTTTGGATGGATGAAGTGTTTGATTTGATCCTAAATGAACCTAAGAGGGAACTTGTTTTCAAGACCAAGATAGTGAAGAACATGTTTTACCCTATGAGTAGTTCAAACCAAAAGACCAATATTTTTCTTGGAAGACCATAAGACAAAAGATAACAAGCACATGTATGGGGTTCAATTGATTTAATCTTGGTTAATTAATTGCTTTTACCACATCCAATTGTCTTGCTTAAATTTAAAAATAAATGTCTATGACTAAGCTCCTTTTCATTCCACATGGTCCATTATGTGAAAGTCAAATATTCAAGGCCACAATTTCCCTAGTTTGATTTTGGAGAGAGAAAATTGAGATATGAGCCCAATTATGTAGAGGCCTTTTAAGGATAAAATCCCTAGGGACATGCAGTAATAATTGTACCCTTCAAGGATATTCACTCTTTTCAAAGGGTTTGAAATTTTGATGATTTGTTAAATGTTTGAGATCCAAGCAATGTGTTTAACTAAAATGCACAATCCTAGGCTGCAAAGATACTACTTGTTGAGTCCCCACTTAGATCTATTCAAACACTAAGACAAAGCGAATAGCTAGATATTTGGCGACATTGGCTCCCCTCCATGGCACACACTTCTCGGGACCACCAAATCTCAAAATCAAGAAGACCCGAAGATCCTAAGGATTTTCTTGTTTCAACTTTGAGTAGTACAAATGTGGGGCGGCTTCGGAATGATCGTTCTTGCACCAACAAGCATAAAGGTTTTTGGTCACTAAAAAATTGGTTCATAGTAAGGGCTTTCATTCAAGGTGGCCATAGATGCGACAAGATTAGCTCAAGATTATGGTCAATCAAGAGTCCTCCCAATCCCTTCCTAAGAAGAAATTTTTAACATATCACAGGGATACTAAGGGTGGCACTTGTCATTATGACACATCCTCACCTATTGTTAATGACTCGTCACAACACATTTTTATATAGCGATTGAAAGAGCTTGGCTTTATCTTGGTACCGCTTGGGTCGTTCGCTCCTTTCAAAGTAGGGAGGTAGGCCCTCTAAAGATAGACAAAATAAAGGAAGTACATTTGTAGCTCGACCTCCCAGACCACGTGAAGTGCAAGGAGGGAGCACACATAGTGCATTTTCCTCACACTAGCATGGGGTTCATTTTAGATCCAAATTGAGATATGTGGGGGGTTATACAAATGTTAATATGTTTTTGATTCTCAAGATCACCAAATGGTGCAAGAGAAGAGCATACACACTTTAGACAAGTTGAAAACCATAAAACAAAGAAGGCACAAGTTCTTTTTAATCCTCAAAGTAAAGGTGAGTTTATTTTAAGCACCGGAAATTGAGTGTGAATTACCTTGTTCAATTTTATCCCACATAGCAATGTCTATTAAGTTTCTAATGTTCACTTTTAGTCCAACTTGAAAAGCTTAAGTAGATGGTTAATTTTAAGCCCAAAGTAGTGCTAGTTGGTCCTAAAGCCCTTCTAAGAGACAAGATGGCATGTAAGAAGGATTAAATGCCTTTGTAAGAGGTATTTATGATTTTGTAAGAGACTATTTAAAGCCTTTGGAGGGAAATTGAATGAAGTGGTGGTTGGGAGGAAAATTCCATTGTGAGGATAAATAGGGTATTTAGTTAATTAGAATAAATTATTTTCATGTACAATTTGGTTAGTTGAACATGGATTGATCTAACTTTAGTGAAGTTAAAAGCTAGAGAAATGGGTAATGATGATTAGGAAGAAATAAGAGTTAATTAATTCAAAATTAATCAACTTGAGTGGGTTAGGGGATTTATGATATTTAATTAAATAGTTTGATTTATTTAATCAAATGAGAGGACTTAGGGGGATTTATTAAATGATTTGATTTAATTAAATGGGATGAACATTAGTTAGAAGAAAGTGAATTAATCTAATAAAGTTAATTATCTGATTAATTAGTGGAAGTTGATGAATTTAACTAAATAATATAGATTATTTAATTAATTGGTTAGTTTGAAGTGATTTAGGAGGAAATGATGTTAGTTAATCAAAATCAGATGCTGTAATACTAATTGGGACTTTTTAAGTGTCTATAGTTAGAGATATTGATATGCAAGGAAAATTAGGTGTCCTAGCTTCCACATATAACTTATAAAGATAAGATTAGGAAAACTACAAATATTTGGAATAATATTTTTTTATGATTTTTCTAGTTATGATTATTGAATTGATTGACTTGATATTATTGATGTTGTTTATGGACCATGTGTTCCCAAACTTACACAACTTCTTAATAATGTAAGTTGAGACCTTGAAATTCAAATTCAAGAGATGTGGAAAGAGTGTGAACAATAAAATATCTATTATTAACATCAATTTGATTCAAATTAAAAATGACATGTTTCATTATATAGGGGATCATTCTAGCTTTAAAGTTTTGATCTTGACTAGAGAAAGTCATCAAATCAGTTCTATTTGAGGAGGAGGCACAATCTAGCCATAAATAATTAAAGAATTTATTAAGAATGAAAATTTAGAAGGAACAAGAAAGAAAATAAACAATATAGTTCATAAAAAATTTAGGACCAAAGTTTATCATCAATTAAAGAAATTTGGATAGGTTTTAGTTGGAAAAATCACCCTCAAAACTTGATTTTATGAAATTATTGGTTTTGTATAAGGGTAGTTTTGAAATCACTATGATGATTTTATAAGTACAACCAATTAAAAAGGGGTAGTTTAGTATTGACAAGAAAAAAAGGATAATTTGAAATTATTCATTGACCCTATCTCTTCAAATTTTATGCAAAAAGGATTTAAACATTTGTATAGAAATGTCTAGCGTCCTATTTGAATATGTTAGCATCCAAAATTCAGAGGAGAATTGAACTGTTATATCTACAAAAGTAGAATAAAAAGTTAGACATGTAAAAATACATTCAGAAAAGTTACATCTATGCTTGTCTATTTGAGTAATGCACTCTGGTAGAAGAGTGATTTCCATTACTAAACTATTTTCAACCTTCATGAGGTTTCTTCGGATGAATATTTATTTTTGTGCTACATTTTCTTATTTAAGCACCTCATTTTTGTGAATTATGACTATTTTATTTTTCCTTGAGCCTTTTGCTATCACTTGAAAATCCATGTAGCACATTTTTTATGCTTGCTCTGGTGGGCCAATATTTTGATTATTTTATAATAACTTTCCTTCTAATTATTTTATGCATTCAATTGTTAAATATATACTAACACGCTACAATTTTCATTATGTTCATTGCGGAACTGCTTAACTCATTCTTCAATTCAATCAAGACAATATTTAAAGACACACACACACACAAAATTCCCAGAAAAATATTATTTAGTTGAGTCCACCACCTTGGACTACCTACATACCCCACATAAAGAATTAGGTTTGTGTATTTATCCTTAAAAACTAACTACCTAAACCTTATTGGCATCATTTTGATTACACGCATTCAATTTTCATTGAGGTTCATTAAATAACATAAAATTTTTAATATAACTACATATATTTATATAAAAAAACACATTTGATATTTATATTACAAATTTATGGGTATGAAACTCTTTTTAGTTCAATCATAACCTAGATAGTTATGAAATTGATTGACATCCACAAACATGAGTACATTCTTCAAAATGTATGATTTTGTATTGTTAAAATAGTTTGATAGTTCAATTGCAATCCTAATATATATAATGTTTAGTTTCCAAAATTAATGGAATGGTTAACTTGGATATCCAAGAGTAGTTGAAGGATACTATTAATTATTCATTTCTAGATTATGTGATATTATTGTAATGGCATTTAATAAGGGAGGTACAAAAGAAAGTTAATCAAAGTGAGTTATTGAGCATCTTTATCAAAATATGTAATGAGAATGTAATTATTGCACTCATGGAGAATTTAGAAATGGGAAAGTGGGCTTAATGGCTCTTATGATAGAATCTATGATGTATTAGTTTGTAAGAGGAGTTATTTTCTATTTTTGAGACTACTCTTATATAGTAAGTCATGAGAATTTTTACAATGATATTTTAAGACCATGTTTAGGCCCATATGGTATTATTTTATGGTGGTCTTCTAATCCTCCTTAAGTCTATATATTAAGTGCTTGGCATGAATGAAAAATGGTTATTATGCAAGTAATCCCGTGCACTATCAAAATTTTATTAGATTGAAGAATATTGTATGAGATATATTGATGTACTTATTTCCACTTGATTAATACAAACTCAAATATCTTTGGTGGTGAAGTTTTTTCTTAAAAGGGTTTCTCTAGGTATGTCTAATTTCATATGTACTTGCTATTTTTTATTTCTAGTATAGGCATTTATTCATGTTATATTTTATTTTTATTGGTTAATCATATGTACCTATAATTATTAATTAAATGTGTACATTTTAGTTTTATAATGATATTGTTGTTATTCACTAATTTTATTAACTTTTGTTATTGGAGTTAATGGTTTTGGTCAAAGAAAGATATTAGAATATTAAAAGATGAATAACTTAGAAAATTAGTGTAAATGAAAAGATATTAATGTATAAATTAAAATGATACAATATCAAAATAACAACATAGAGTTAGTCTCCAAGAGAGAAATGCAAATTCTCATAAAGAAAAATAGCATTAGGAGAATGCAAAAGAAAGAAGTTGCATAATATAATAATAAAAACAAGCTAGGAGGTGAGTATATATAGAATATGAGAGGGGGGAGAGGTGACAAATAAAACCAATGGGAAGAGTCCACTAGAATGGAATGCCAAACTCAATGAAAATGTTCTCGAGACAAATAGTCTCAATAGCAACATTAATTGCTCCATGAAACTCAACCTTTGTAGATGAAAGATAAATAGTAGTCTACTTCTTGCTTGACAAAAAAACTAGATTGAAATTGAGTGAGAAGTAATACCTGAAAGTAGACTTACGATCCTGAGAATTGCCTACCCAATCTGAATATGTGTGTCCCACCAAGTCAATGTCCATAAGTTCTACAAAGTGAATCTCATACTATGAGTACCATGAATGTAGTAGAGATTCCACTTAGCTTCTTTCTAGTGCAACTCATGTGACTCATGCATGAATTGAGAGACCATGCCTCTAACAAATGAAATGTTTGGTTTCATGTGAGTTAGGTAGATGAGGCTTTAAACAAGTTGTTAGAATAAAGTTCCATCCACCAAAGGTGGAGAACACTTAGCCTCAAGTTTGACCCCTCATAGAAATGGAGTCACTGTATTCTTATAATCAACCATGTGAAACTTAGAGAGTATATCAAGTTCATACTTAGGTTGTGCATGCCAAGAAGATACTTGAGGAATATTGAGTAATCTCAATCCCCAAGAATTATTACAATAGGACCAATTTGGACATCAAAAACCAATCATGAAGGATAATTTTCACTACTCGAATGGTGGATAAGTGATTCCCTATGATTAAAAAAACATCAACATAGAGAACCATGAATGTGTGAGTTTCATAATACTACAAAATATAGAAATTTAGACCAATATGGCATCAAGTGAAACCAACTATCAAAAGGAAGGAGTCTATATTGGCATACCAAGCCCAATGGGCTTGTTTGAGACCATAGAGAGATTTTTGAAGATAAAAAATAAGTGAAGGATCTTGAATGAACCCTTGTGGTTACCCCATTTATGCCTCCTCTTAAAGATCATTGTGAAGAAAGGTCCTCTTCACTTTCATCTGATTAATTTCACATCTATGGGTAGTAGTATTAGCAAGAACAAGTCAAATTGAATTCATTTTGGCGACTAGTTCAAAAGTATTAGAGTAGTCAATCCCAAGAACTTGGGAGAATCATTTGGAAACCAAGTAAGCCTTATTCTTATCAATAAATCCATCTACAAAAAAAAATCTTGATAGATCCACTTGCATTGGACAAGTTTCCTTCCCTTGTGGGGATAAAATCAACAAGTTTATAGCTCATCTAATCTATACATACCTCAAAACTAGGGTAAGAAAAACCAACATAGGTAGAACTCCCTACCATCAACATATTTAACCAAAAATGTAATCAAGTCCCTACATATCCACCACTCTAAGAATCTATCCTATCATCTCAATCCAACATAAAAATGCATGAATAACCACAAATAAGGTTGAATAGTAAAGTCCACTTCAACATTGAACTAATATGTGGATATAGAAAATCAATATTTGAATCATTAATGAAACCAACAAATAAAGAAATCCCATTAAACTAAAAAGATCATAGATCCTAAATAGTGAATAACGTAAACTTGTCATCACATATAGAACCTACAAACTGAGACAACCAAAATTATATCCTAACAATGAAGAATATGCATATCCAGGAACTCCCTATGTATGTGTAATGTCAAATTTGAAAATAGCTTTATGCATTCTATGTCTACTTATAACACTCATATAAAGGATGTGACTAGCTCTTCTATCACATAGTTTTATGGAAACATACAATGATATGCATATATAGGAGCAAATTTGTACCCCTTAAGCAAATTCCCCTTTTGCATACCCTCACCTTAGAAAATTAAATCCGAAGGAGAAATTCCAAATCACCTACTGACCTTCCATCCACCTGGCGTTTGTCCTGTGTGTTAATGAGATAAAATTTGTCAGGGACATAAGCACGACATTCAGATGTTTGCATGGTGCACTGTCGTCCCCAACGAATTCCCGCGTTTGAAGTTGGTAGAGGCGTTACACTCCTCATTGGGGATGAATTGTAATGTCCTTCTATTGACCAACCAACTTGAAAATGGCTTATTCCTTCTCATCCCACCTTCAAAATTATTCTATTCACTACCACTTCATCTTTTTTCAGATCATCTTAGTAGTTTATTCAACTTCTCAAGCACATTCTCATTCATTCCAACACTCTAGCACTCCATTGTGAGCAATATAGTAGCATTGACACTCCAACTCCACATTGCAAGTGTGAGGCCACCATAGAAGTTGTGAGCTTGGATTCTTGCTAGACCTCCCTTCACCACGGTTGCGACGGTGGTGAATTTTCCAAGTTCGTAGCTTGCATTCTCCCTCCATTGGCCTTAAGAGCCTTTGGGTGGAGGTGGTAACACTTCACTCCTCTCATTTGTGATTTGATAGAGTAGTTTAGTCTTTTGTAGTGTTTATTGCACTTCCTTTATCTTCTTTATCACATATTATACTTTGTTGCTTTCTAGTTGTCCGTGAAGGTGGAAACACCTAAACGAGGATCTGACTAAGGCAGGCCCCTATATAGCCCCAACAATTTTCCCCTTCTTGCTTGTGTGTAGGTAAACGTGCGCATGGAGCTTGCTGGAAAATTGGCACTTTTGTGAGATAATCTTCATCACCTTAGCTTTTATATACTTGCTTCATTACTTACATATTTACTTTTTGTATTTTACCATTTTGTCATTTTTTGTTAAAGACAGTCAACTAGTTGGTGAGTCGATTTTTTGGTATTTTTATTGCATCTTATATTTTTTGGTCGTATAGATGCCAACGCGCCAGAGAGATGCCAATGCACTGCGCTATTGTCCCAAAATTGTGATGTCGTCCTCATACAGAGAGTTGTCTTAGGTGCAGTATTGACTCCAAAAACCAACTCACCTAGCCCCGACCTGAATTTTGGGTTTCTAGAGTGACAGAAGCATGTCATAATGCTCTTCATTCTCAACCACCATCCCAAGACATTTATTAGAGTGAGGTAAGTTAGGGAAAGCATCCACTCTCCTCTCCATGACCTAGAGCCTTGATGTGGTTAGTACCCTCTCACATTTTTTGTGAACTCGACATGAACCATTTTGGTTTTGTTTAGTAGTGCTGAAGGATCCTTTCCTTATGTTCTAGGAGCATTGTAGGTGTGATTTTTGTGAGGCCTTTCACCTTACAACCCAACCTATGACCCCTAGTAGGCATAGTTGGAGGGTTCTGTAGGCATTGCAAAATGAAGCCTTAGTTGGGTCATTGTCATATTGTGAACCTTTGGGGGGCTTTGTGAGAGTGTCATTTAGTGTGTTTGATGGCCTCTTTCTTGCATCTACCTATCCCTTTTGTACAGCCTATGAGTAGTGGTCTAGGTATAATCTTCACCTCGCAGGACCTACCGATGGGTTTTAATAGAGAACCGTCTCATCTTTACATCCCTACATAAATCAATGGAAACACCATAGTCGGTGTTCTTGTTGACCTGCCTTTCCAGGTG
This sequence comes from Sequoiadendron giganteum, assembly GCA_007115665.2. Taxonomy (NCBI): domain Eukaryota; kingdom Viridiplantae; phylum Streptophyta; class Pinopsida; order Cupressales; family Cupressaceae; genus Sequoiadendron; species Sequoiadendron giganteum. The sequence continues at coordinate 20,545,098 of CM021100.1, forward strand.
AATGTGATTACTAAGGATATTATGTTAATCAACTTCTTGCATAAAGATGGGTACAATGCACCTATAACCACCATCCATAAGCATAATATACTTTCCGTACCTCCCCTTGGTAGCATCGTCTTATCGATCCTTATTGGACCTAAATCAGTGAACATTATTTTTGACATAATCCCAAGGTCTGAACACTTCAGAGTGAAGTTGGGTATCCCCTAGTTAGTAGCTATGAATGCAGTTCCTTCAATTATGCACAAATTTTTGAAGTTGATTCACGAGGGTTCAGTACATGTGATTCACGACATTGGTTATAAAGCGCCAGTTGAGCATGGTAGTTATTTCTTAGACCACTTTTGGCTTACACCCATTGGTCTGCTTCGACCCAAGAAGGACCTCTTGTACCAAACATATGAAAAGTATAAGAAGGGGTGCTTAACACCTAAAGTGAGGTTCCCTTCATCTCCCTATGTTGTCTCACATAGGGCCTATTTAAAAGTTGACAATGATGTCGCCAAGGCCCTTAGAAGAGAAAAAGAGAAGTGCTCTCAAGGTTCCTCTTCTTCCTCTTCCATTGTCCATCCTGATGCTTCATCTCGCCCTGCTGCGGCACCATCAAATTCTGATTCATTTTTGTGAGAGAATCCTATGGTGCCTACTTGGTGAAAGCCCAAGCATCTTACGTTTGAGCTTCTTGTCCTGCTCACAAAGCCTAGGCCCGTTGGATATGGAAAAAGGAAGGGTCCCCATGTGGAATCCTCTATGTCTCAGCCTCCACAGCCTCCTACTGATCCTACTCCTAAATCACTGAATGGGAAGAGGCCCACCACTGATGTGCTAGAGATGACTTCCCCTATTGTCTCTCAACCTCTTCCTCCTTCTCCCATCTAGGAGTCTATCCCTTTGCTAGAAACAACTATGATGGACACCCTTATGGCTAAGTAAGAGCCTTATGTCCCTTTGTAACTCCCAACCTCTAACTCAAAGAGTCATAGAAACTGCCTTGCGCATGAGCGCAAGGATTGGCAAAAGGCTCTAGCAACTGAGCAGGCCACTTCACAAAAGAAGGGGGATTCGACCACCCCTATTTTAGGACCTCATACTATTTCCTCCTCTCCCTCTCCTCTACTTCCATTCAATCGATTTTAGTCTCGCTTATGGCTCCCACTTTGAGCACGAGTGCATCTGACCCTAAAAAGGTGCAGGTGCTCATCGCTCCCTCAATCAAGCCACCCCTTTTGTGTCCCTTATGAACATCCCACCATTCCCTAAACTCATGGACATGTCGAATACCTTGGTGGTACCAGCCTCATTTTTCTCCTCCTCATCTGCACCTCTTGCCTCATCTATGGGGAGTTCACCTCCTCCAATGAAGCAAAAAGTGGAGGTTGGCCCTTCTAGTAATGGAGGGCATAAGAGGAGCCCACCTTCTTCAGAGGGTGGTCCTATGCTATCTTGTTCCATTCTAGTAACAGAGCAAGTTTTGGCA